>JAESVK010000669.1:3466907-3485777 GCA_017140935.1 Hamamelis virginiana | reverse complement strand
ACCCACATTTTCTTAACAAAACCCTTCAAACCATACTCAAGGTAACCTGATCCAACATTCCCAACCAACCATTCCTCATATACACAAGTTTTATAAACAAACCCATAAATGGCTTCAAGGAAAACGAAAATGGAAGGGGAAGAAGAAGAAGGAAACTAAAGGAATACTCATGCCTACCTCGATCCAACGAAAAGGCGGCATCAAACTTCACGGGTTGCTTCTCCTTCTCTCTCCCGACCTCAGCTCTCTCGGCACTCTCCTCTACCGAAAGGAAGAATGAAAGGGGAGTGGGGTTTTGGTTATTAAATATGCCTAATGGCAATTTCGTAAACAAGTCAATTTTTTTTTTTTCAAAAATCAATAAAATAATGTTTTAAAAACTTGGGTTTTCACAGGACTGGTGATCTTCTTCTCATTGAACCTCGCTTGGACTGCAAATCCCCAAGTGTAGAGTATTTAGAGCTTGCCGCAACCGGTATGTAAACAAAAGCGATGTAATGCCGATTTTGAAATCTTATGACTAACAATAGCTTAATGTCAGATTTCGTGTGTTCTACAGGAGTGGAAGAGCAAGTTGGATGTGAAAAGTCAATCCTAGTGGACAATGTTGACAAAACTGATTAGAGCAAGGACCTAGCTAGATTACACCAATGATGATTCAAAGGTCGTGAAGCATCATTGCTTCGTTCGAACAATGCTGGCGATTCGATGGTAAGTTGACGGACCGCTGCACTCCATGAATCCAACAGCTCCGGTGACTGCTGCTTGTCAAAAGGGAAATTTTGATTTATTTTGAGTAAATTTACTCTCTGTTTGGTTCCTGAAAAAATGAAAGAAAAAACCGTATCCTGTGTTTTGTGTTGTCTTTTCTATTAAAAAAAAAAAAAAGAAATGCTCAAATTAAGCAAGCTGAATTACTCCATTTTGTGAAGATTTTGTAGATTTTCAGATTAATTTTCATTTAGGAAAATTAATTTTTTGTTTGGTTGATAAGAAAATGGAGGAAAAAGAAGGAATTTTTTTTTTGGCGTAGTGACCTGCGTTTTCCGGCGTAGTGACCTGCGTTTCCGGCGTAGTGACCTGTATTTTCCGGCATAGTAACCTGCGTTGGCGTAGCGACCTGCGTTTTCGGCGTAGGAAACTGACTCAGGTCTCTACGGGGTGTGATGTAGTGAATTCGGGGGTTGGGGGTGTAGGTGGCGTTGAAGGTTGTTAGAAATGAGGGGTATTTTTGTCCATTTCATGCCAAAAGGACTTTTGGGAAGAAAAATCTGTTGAGAGGACTTTTGGCATGAAAATCTTCTAAATGAGGACTTTTAGCCAAATTCCCCCCTTTCTTTTTTATATCAAGGTTCTTTTTTGTTAAGGTTTCATTTAACTAGAGATAATTGTATCTTTAGAAAACGTACTTATTTTGGGTATACAAATGTAAAAGACCATGTATCTCTTCGTATATTTTCTTAAAAATAATAGCGATATATGTATCTATGTTCAAAAATGTTGTTGATGTTGGATTGATACATGCTCTCCATATATTTTCTTAAAAATATCATAGATGTATGTATCACTGAGTAAGAAATCTTGCTATTTGAATGTGTTCGGCTAAAAATCTCTCGTCACGTGATGTGCGTGTGCGCGGGCGTGCCAGGACTTATTAAAGTCCAGAGATCGTTTGAACACGACCCCAAGCACCTATCTAGGCAGCAGAAACTTAAGACTGGGGATCTCAAGGCCTAGAAGGTCGCTGTTTTTACGATCAGGCGATTGACGGAAGTCAGGGGTTCTACTTCCTATGGGTCTCGAAATTGAATGCTCAGAACAAGAAATCAACAATGTTGAATGAGAAAGAAACATGGATTGAAATTAAATTGAAAAGGAATTGCATTGCATTGAAGGAAATAACGTATTTACAAAAGATATGCTCACCGAGATTGAGGAATCCATAACTGAATGCTTGAATGCTTGAAAGGAAAGATGCTGAATTGAAAATGGCTAAATACAATGCTAGAATCGAAAATGGAATTGGAAACTTAAAGAAGAAAGCTAAAAATTGCAAGGCATGATGCTTGTTGTTGATTGTTGAAGTTGTTGTCTTTTGAAATGTTGCATTTCATCTTCATTTTATAGCTTCATGGCTGGAAAAAACTGCTCCTCCATGATCAATAACCGTCCCATGTTGCTCCATTCTCTGATCATGGCTTCCCCATGATCTCCATTACTTTGATTGAGGCTCCATGATGAGTAGAACGTGGCTGTGAGGCTTCCTCCCAAACGTGGTCTTCTACTATGGCTGAACTTCCTCAGCCATTATCCCAACTGTAACCAACTTTCAATTTAGTCTCCTCTAATAGCTTGCCATGTGTCCCACTTCTATCTCCAATTTGACTTGGTCTTTAATTAACTTAGACTTCTATTAGAATCTTGCCACGTGTCCAATTTATCTTGAACTCCTAATTAGCTAGCTCTACATATTAACCAATTCTCCTATTTTTATGCTAGCTAAATTCCCAGATCATCTCCACGTGGCCAATCTTCATTGGCCGGTAAAATTTAGTGTGCACAGAATGATACATGTATCTTTGTATAATATTGAAAAAAAAAAAGAAAAAAAAAAGGATGAGATCCATCTATGTGCAAAACAAACAATAGCATTTCTTGAAAAATCAGATTTAGTTTTCCATATTTGGTATTTAACTGAAATGGATAAAATATGAGATAAGTTTGAATTTGAAGCCATATCAAAATTTTGTGTTTATTGGTAGACAAGAATAATCTAGTTGATCTGATGATAAACCGATAAACACAAATTTTGAAATGGGTTTCAAATATGATAAACCGATAAAAAGGTCATGCCACTAACAGACATGAAGTGAAGTGTTTTCATGTGAATTGGCATTTTTTTCGACAACATTAAATGAAAGTAGGTATGCACGTGATTTTTCTTTTTTCCTATTAAACAAACATTGATCCGATTAGTTGACAGAACTACGGAAGAGTGCAATCTACCGTAAATTAATATTACACGGAATTAATAATCCAAAAGTACAAAAGATCAATCTACAATTTCTCCTATTCTTAAAGATATGAGTCGTCCATGGATTACCTGAATTTGGGGAGTGAAGCTTCTCCATTTGCTCCTGCGCATGTGACCTACAAAATTAGTCCGAATGAGCTGTTTTTCAACCTTCAAGACCCAGATTTACACGCGCAGATGCCATAGTACGCAAGCTAGACCGTATAGATCAGAGCTCAATATTCTACAAGTCAAGAGTCAAGACTCTGTTCAAAATTTCTAATTACTAATTAGAGTAATAGAGTTGGTCAACGTACCTGATTGGCACACCATAACCACCCATAGAAAGTAGTTAATTAAAAAGGTTTATGTGTGTATATATACACACAAGAATGCTAAGTTCAGGTGCACCGTGCACCTGATGCAAGTTAGGTGACCTCTTTTAGAGCTAGTTGCAGATTATTTTTTAAAAAACTGACCGCTGGATTAGAAACTCTTTTTATATATGTCATTCCTGCCAAAAATTACAGTGATCCGATGGTCTGTTTTTTAAAAAAACATACGATGAAAAAATGGTGAAATTTTGAAGAATAAAAAAAATAACAGTTTTTCATAATGACATTTTTCAAAAACCGACCATTAGATCACTGTTATTTTTGGCAGGCATGGCATACATAACAAGTGTGTCTAATCTAACGGTTAGTTTTTGAAAACATGATTTGCAACTAGCTCTAAAGGAGATCACCTGATGCAATTCAATCAGGATTTTGAAAATATGACCATTGGATTAGATATTCATCTTATAAATGTAATTCGTGCAAAAATCACAGTAATCTAACGGTTTGTTTCTGAAAAATTTCACTGTGAAAATAATGTAATTATTTTGTTCTTAAAAATGTCACAATTTTTTCACAATAAGTTATTTCAGAAACAGACCGTCGGATCACTGTGATTTTTGGCAGGCATGATACTCATAAGAGGAAAATCTAATCTAACGGTCAACTTTTCAAAATATGCTCTATAATTCCACCTATAGCAGGTCACCTAATGCATCTTGCATTAAGTGCGCCTGATAAAAGAATATATATATATATATATATATATATATATATATATATATATATAATCATGTAAGGACGTCATTATCTATCTTATGGTTAGCTAGTCCACTCCCATTGGGGCTCATAGGATTGGTATATTTTGAAAAGCCGATAATCTTTTTATACAAATTATGTTTGCCAAAAATTATAGTGATCCAACAATTAGTTTTCAAAATATAGACCAAAAAAAACTTTGATAGTATTTATCGTTGGATGTTATCACAGTTGTTTGACAGTCTATATTAATTATAAAAACCGACCGTTGGATCAATATGATTTTTGGCATTCATGACACTCATAAGAAGATTTTCCAATCTAACGGTCGTTTTCTAAAAATACTTATCTCAGTGAAAGTGGGCTGATGATAAAAAGCATAATGACATCATTATAAAACTCTATATATGTGTGTGTGTGTACAGTCCCGATCCTATCAACGTATGCTTACTATAGCTTTTAGCGCTAAAGTAAGCGTATCAGCCATATATATATATATATATATACAAAAATGATCAAGTCGGCATATGCTTATGTAAGTATGAAGCTAGTCCATAGATAATTGTGGGATACATATTTTGAAAAACTAACCGTTGGATTACATACTATACTTATAGATATCTTGCATGCCAAAAATCATGGTGATCCAATGTCAGAATTTCAAAGTATAGTTACAAAAAACTGTGACCACTGAAATTGTCACAATTTTTCTTAGTAACATTTGATCACTATGATTTTTGATAGACATAGCATGCATAAGTACAGTATCTAATCCAACGATCAATTTTTCAACATATGTATCATATCCCACAATTATCTATAGGCTTCATGCTTACATAACTTATGTAAACATATGCTGCCTAGATCGGGAATATATATATATATATATATATATATATATATATATATATAGTGATGTTATCACTCCTAGTGAGGTCATTTAGAACCAGTTGCAGAGAATATTTTGAAAAATCGACTGTTGGATTAGACAGCTCTCTTATGTATGTCTTGTTTGCCAAATATGACAATAATCCAACGGTCGGTTTTGAAAAACTCGATGGGAAAAAAATGGTGAATTTTTGAAGAACAAAAAAGTCTTAAGTTTTTCACAATTACATTTTTCAAAAATCCAATATTGGATTATTATCATTTTTGGGAGGCATGATATATATATATATAAGAAAGCCGGGGTATCTAATCCAACAGTCGATTTTTCAAAATATGCTTGGCAACTAGTTCTTAATTAAATAACATGATGCATCTTGCATTAAGTGGACCGGCCACCTGATGTTAGCATTTCTTTATATATATGAAGCCCTTAGATAAATATGGGATATATATTTTCAAAAATTAATCATTGGATTAGATACTATACTTTTGCACGTCATGTCTGTCAAAAATCACGTACGGTGATCCAACGGTCGGTTTCTCAAAAATATCACTGTGAAAACTGTGACAGTTTTTAATGGTCACAATTTTTCATAGCTATATTTGAAATTCTGTCATTGGATCATCGTGATTTTTGGCATGTATGACATCCAGAAGTACAGTATTTAATCCCAATGTTGGTTTTCCAAAATATGCATCTCTCAACTATTTATATATAGGCTTCATGCTTACATAATTTATGTAAGCATACGTTGACTAGATCGGGACTGCATATATATATATATATATATATATATATATATATATATATATATATATATATAAGTGTTTTAGTCAGCAAATGCTGACTGAAAAAAAAAAACAAGTCCCTTTAGATCTAAAATACAAACAAATTTCTTCACAAGAAATCACACACCCATGACCATTACACACAAGTAACAACTAAAATCAGTGGTTTAGTAATAAACTCAAACACTTCATGTGCAATATAAACATATAACATTAAGACTATCAAGAGGGATCCATGAACAAGACAGAAATCATTCCATCCTTCTTGATAGCCTACTCAAGCAATAATCAACATAATAAAATCCATTCAACACACAGATTTTACGTGGAAACCCTTTCGGGAGAAAACCACGGGAGAAACACAGCAATCCACTATGAAAAAGAGTTAGAGATTATACCATACACAAGTTCTCACCAATCCCAGGCCTAGTGTACTAAGATCCCTCTCAACTCAAACTCCATGAGTCCTCTTTGACCATAGCTTGCTCAGCAACCAAATCCTTTGGCCTCACTCTTAATGCATCCATCCAAGAGCCATGAGAAATCTCCTATCTCCATAGAAACTTCTCACCACAGTAGTTGAAATATGATTTCCAAGCTTTCTACCACATCCTAAGAAGGATAAACATAAATCTATATGATGTTCATGAAGGAACACACAAGGGCTCTCACAACAAGGGAGACACAAAAAGCTCACAAGAGCAACTCTAGGGTTAGAGAGAAGGATGAGGTCATCTGGAGGCTGGCTCTCTACCCTAATACTCAGAAGAGATCGTATTTAAAGAGGGAAAATGACCTAGGGACTTTACCATAGGTAAAAGCAGTAAAAAGACAATGAAAAATCAATTTTCCCGAGCTTGGATCGATCCAGAAGGGACTTGGATCGATCCAGCTATGAATGAGATTCTGTAAGATGAATTTTCACGAAATTGGATCGATCCAGCACTGTTTGGATCGATCCAAATTTTTCAAAATTGAATTTGACCATAAGAGAGCCATATTCAGAAACTAGACTTCCCAAGCTTTCCGTGGATGGGTAGATCATCGAAAACGGAGTCCGGATGAGGGAGATATGACCATTTGAAGTTGGAAGTTTTCGTAAACAAAAACTGCACAACTCCAAAAGTTTCCAAATGTCTTCTAACAGTTTTATATCAACTTTGGCACATTAAATTCACCTCAAACCATTCTCCTATCATGCAATTCACCTTAAACCAAGTTCCTAGTATGCATGGCCCTTACACTTGATCTCCAAGAGCTATAAAATGGATTTATACCAATATTGAATGAACATGACTCTTTAACCTGAGTAAGCTTGACATTAAAAGCTATATGGATGTGCAAGACCATCTAACCACCTAAACATGATTAACTAGGTCACTAGGTCACTAAGTCACTTACCATCCTAGTCCATGGTGAGTTAGAGACTTTTGCCACAGTTTCGCTTGAGATCATTAGTACACATTCTAAAGAAGGTACAACCCAAACCAAGTTTTGAAACGAAACATGCCAACACTTAAACTCAAAACCTAACACTGACTTTAACTAAAGTCAGCAAAGAACACAAACCCTTAGATTCTCATTCACTTAATGGATGATTCATCTCAAGATTCCAATCCAATGGTTCGTGTTCTTTGCTTACTTTAGCTTAAAGTCAGCAAATGCTCACTAGAACATTTTTCTACATATATATACATTAAGTGTGTGTGTGAGTGTGTGTATTATATTATTAGGGAGTCTATATATACATATATTTGCAAAATAAATATAAAAGAGGGGCCGGGATATATAGGATGGTGGATACATAATACGTATACTAATATTCCGTAAAATGACAATCTAACCTAAGGGGATTAGCTAGCCATTATCAGCACACCTGAGAGACAGAGAGAGAGAGAGAGAGAGATTGATTTGGATACCATAAGGATTTCCAAGATTATGCACCTCTATAGTAGACTCTATTATATATACTTAACCCACTCATTATATTGCATAAATCTCATTATTTATATATACCTTGCGGAGTTGTTGGCAAATCAAATCCCATTAATTGTTGACTTGATAATTTTTTTTTTTTTTGAAAAAAATATTTATTTTTTTTCCCAGTTACTTGAATGGCTTTTATTGATGAACCGGCCGGCCTATATATACTAATCATTTTAAAACTTTGAAATGATGCTAAAAACTCTATATATAATTGTTAATCCATTTTTTAACACCAGCCATTAATTGGCTGACACGTGTTAAGGATATAAAATTTGAATTCGAATATTCAGTGAATAATGATAAATCATAAAATTAAGGAAGTACTGATGTATTATATTTTTTGAAATACAAATAAAAAGATGTTAGATTCGTATCTCTTTAAATTATGCAGGGAGTGCCGAGTGTCGAAAGGAGAGATAATTTGAAGCATAAAGGACTCTTAAGATAAACCTCAAGAGAAATTCAACTCGAAGGAGACTTTACAATTGGAAGAGAGCAGTTTTGCAAACAATGGAGACTAATGAAGTCAATTTCGAAGAGGATTCTGAAGTTCATTCTTATAAAAAGAGAATTCAGAATGAGAAAAAGGTATCTCAAACATAGACAACAGCTTCAAAGCTTCTTTCTTCTTCAAAGAGAGGTATATTTGGGAGCTCTATTGCCGCTGACCATCAAGGTTCCGCAGTGGGGTAAATATTGATTACAGTTCGAAGCTCGCAGTTTGGTAATACAAAAGGTTCGAGAATTCTGGAAAAGAAAACTAGAAAGAGTTCGAAGTGGCTCTAGACGGTTTAAAACTCCATAAAATTGTTCGAAGGAAGTTCAACAAAAGAAGGTTCGGGTTCGTCGAGAGTTTTAAGAAGGCGGTTCTTTTCATTGATTTCATCATCGAGATTCATTTCAAAGGGTTTGAAATTTATTTTCCTGTCTCGAGATATTTATTTTTATTATTTATTAAGGTGACTGTTATTAGTTTCAAAGGGTCCGAGATTAGCTTGAACCGTACTGGCAATATTCTTTATTGTTTATTTTTATAAAGGATTGTTATTATTGTGTTCTAAAATTATTGTTTATTTATTATTGTTAGGATTAATTGACTTGGCCTGTCTTTTTAAAAAGTCCTCTTAATTGAGGCATTCGAACCCCGTCATCTGATTTTCATAACTTCAAGGGATTCGAACTACCTAATATTGGTTCGAACACTTAGAAATTTAAAATTGGATCAACAATAATCAATCAATTTTAAGATAAAAAAATGATGAATTATGATCTAGCAAGCAAATGCAAACTTAGCCTAACTTAGTAAATACTTAAATGAGCATTAGATCATTCAAGCGGTCTAGATTATTATTCAAATGATCGAGATCTAACGATCATTTGAGTGTTTTCGGATTTTGGCTAAATCAACATTTTTTGACTATATTATTTCAATCACCAACAATGATAATTGAATAAATGTGATTGATCAATAAATTAGTGACATAATGAATGAACAAATTAATGAAATTAGTAAGACACGCGCGAATAATGATACTTTAGGATGGATTGTTGTGGAAAGGTAGTGTCGTGGCCCTAATATCGTACAAGAGTCAAGAAATAATTGATAAAAGATGACAAAACTAAGTGGCTAGCTTCTTTACAAAATGAAGAATAATTTTATAAAGATGTATATAAAATTTTTACTTGTCATAGAGATGATTATTCCTCTTGATTAGAGCTTGAATAAAAATGACATGTAATACGAGGAAAAAAAAAGAATGGAAAGTTTGAGATAAGACTATGAATTTAATCGTAAAAGGAATCCCAATTAAAAATAGGAGAAATTACTAATAAAATATTCTTAATTATGATTTAGCAATTTTGTTACTCTTAAATTTTTATTTTTTATTTTTTATTTTCTATAGAATACCTACTATTAAATTTTTAGTTTTCAAATTAATAATAGGGATTACAAGAAAACACATCAGCAATCGGTTGGACAATACTTGTCCATGCATTAGGACCATGGCAGTGGTCCCAAAAGCCTTATAATAAAATTAAAAATTTTGGAATATTGATCATGCATGTACAAATTTTAGCTGGCAGCTGATTGATCAATATGAAATTTGATAATTATGATGTTGATTTTGATGAGAGCCAAAAGGCATCTAGAATTGCCATGAAACTATTTTGAGTTGGTACTGTCCAAAAACAATTAGTTTCAAAACCCCACCTCTCCTATCATATTCCGGCTAGTTGGTTGTTACTTCCTATTCAATACTTGAGAGCATGAGATTTTTCTTTTCATTTCATGTCCCCCCCTGCGCGAAAGAAGTCATTATCATGCCAATTCATGTTAATTAATCACAACCAAAGGGACTGAGGAAGATGCCTTGTATTGAAAATGATTATTTTTACGTTGGCAGTAACCACCACCATGTTTTTGAACTACCACACCCATGTAAGTGTTCCCTTGTATTCTTTCTTCATACCTTCATAGTCTCTCTCTCTCTCTCTCTCTATTCCCAATGAAGCTCCAATCCATTGAGCAGCCCTTTGGGAAAAATCAAACACTACAAAGAACCCCAAAGATTATTGGACTGGTAACTCTAACACTAGTCCTCTTCACAATAATCCCTCTCTACTGTCCTTTTCTAGGCTACTCTTCATCATTTCTATCGAAACGAAGTTCTCTTGAGTCATCCTCATCATATGATCCTGTGGATGAAGAGGATTCGATCAAGAAACCAGCAGAAAAGAAGTGTGATATATTCTCTGGAGAATGGGTTCCAAATCCAGATGCACCATATTACATAAACACAACATGTTGGGCAATCCATGAGCATCAAAATTGCATGAAATATGGAAGGCCTGATACAGAGTTCATGAAATGGAGGTGGAAACCAGATGGCTGTGATTTACCTATCTTCAATCCTGCTCGGTTTTTAGAACTGATGAGAGGGAAATCTTTGGTCTTTGTTGGAGACTCTGTGGGTAGAAACCAAATGCAGTCCTTGATTTGTCTCTTATCCAGGGTACGTTACGTAAATTAATTATAGCCTGCATCCTTCATATATATATATAGAGAACTGATCCTGTAAGGATCTCCTTACGCCCTTTTCGTAAGGACATTTTCATTGGGAGAGGTATTTTTGAAAAATCGACCGTTTTGAATTAGATAATCTTTATATGTATGTCATGGCTGCAAAAATCATAGTGATCCAACGGTTGGTTTTTAAAATACAGACATTTAAATAACTTTTACAGCAGACATTTAAACAACTTGAGTCGTGCGGGAAAGTGTGAAGAAGGGTGTAGGAGAACATCCCACAAAAATTAAAAATTTCATTTTGTTTCACTCATCATTCAAATGCAAAATTCATTATCTTGAATGGATACAAGGCAAAAATTAAATAACCTCATTCGATCTCGTAGATATGTGGCCTAAACAATTACTATAATTACTATACATTGAAATATTGAATCTACTTTCTCTCTGTCATAAAGGCTAGGAAAAATTAACATGTTGCCATCTTCTCAGTCTCGATCTCTACATATATTTATTTTTTAAATTACAATTATTTATCTAGATAATTGTCATCTAACCACATATTTTATTCAATATTTTTAAACTTAGTAACTTGATCTATTTTTTAATTAGTTACGTACTTATCTCTAGATAATTGTTTGCCATGGATATTTGGTGACACCAGCTTACTTTTTTTTTTTTTTTTTTTTTGGGCTACTTGGACTTACATAGTTTTCACAGAATCAGAATCAAGCCAGAAAAATATTGTAATATAGAGAGAAGCCATCTAAGCGATTCAACCTGCTTATACCCAAAACTCTATCCAACCCCTGCTTTGCCCTAATTACATTAGACTCCGTCTGCATTAGTTTTTTCTAAAATTACTTTTGGATAACTATTTTTTACATCATTTTTTTTTTTAAATTATGTTCAAATCATGTATTTACATATCAAATTTTCATATGAGAAGTGATGGGACTTGAACCTAGGTCTCTGGTACAACCCTTAAAAGACTTTACCAGCTAAGCTAGCTGACACCTTCGATTGTAGCAAAAGTTAGAAGCCACAGCTTTTGCCACAATCACTTATAGTATGAAAACGTGCCATCTATCCTATTACTCCTAACGTCACCTAAAACTGATTATCATCCTATCTCTTTAGATAAAGTAGAATTTTAAGCTCCAAAAGTTTTTTTTTTTTTTTTAAATCAAAGCAAAAAATAACACTAATACATACTCAGTCTAATTGTATGTTAAATATCCAAGCGAGAACGAGGAGAGTCTATATATAATTATGTGGCTAGCTAGTCTGTGAAGTTCCTTATTTGGTTTCATTGCATTAGTTTTCATAAACCTAGAGTTGTAGAGGTTGTATATTAATAGACGTGCCAATATAATATATTGTAGCCCAAGTGAGTTTGTTTATTGAAAATGGAGTTAAATGCATCTTAAAGAAAAAGATGGCTAAGCCCTTAATTATGCGCCTATTATCTAAAACTATTTATTTTTATTTTTTTCCAAGCAACAAGGTATAATGCCCGGACTAATCCTTACTTCCCATGTGGGCCACTATCCCATGGGGTCGTATAATGCCCGGACTATTGGCTCTGATTAGTGACTGGCCAAGAGAGTTCGACTGGTTCCTTCTCTCTACTATAACTTACCTTATAATAACATGTTAAGGACTTAAATTGTTAATTAATATGCAGCTGATTTTTTTTTTAACATACTTCAAGTTCTTAATTTTTAGAATTAATAAGAACACTAGAATTAACATGCATCTATTTACTCCTCGTCTTAATTCGAGCTACAATCCACATGCACATGAATTCATTTAATTAACCATGAATCCATCAAAATTGTGCATTTTTGAAAAATCATTTATTGTATATTTTCAGGTGGTATATCCTATAGATGTTTCATGCATACCAGATGAGAATTTCAAGCGCTGGGAATACACATCCTACAACTTCACTCTTGCCACCTTCTGGACACCCCATTTAGTAAAAGCTAGAGAAGCAAACCCCAATGGTCCTACTCTCACTGGCCTCTACAGCCTCTACCTTGATGAATTCGACAAGGAATGGACGACCCAAATTGACGAATTCGATTACGTTATCATCTCCGCCGGCCATTGGTTCTTCCGTCCAATGGTATTTTACGAGAACCACAATGTGGTAGGCTGCCACTATTGCCTCCTAGACAATGTCACCGATCTAACAATGTATTACGGCTATCGAAAGGCATTTCGGACGGCTTTTAAAGCCATTAACAGCTTACAAAATTACAAGGGCATAACATTTCTGAGAACTTACGCACCATCGCACTTTGAAAATGGGATATGGAACAATGGAGGGAACTGTGTGAGACAAAGGCCTTTTCGGAGCAATGAGACTGTTTTAGAGGGTTTCAATTTGGAGCTTTACATGACCCAAATAGAGGAGTTTAGGATTGCTGAAAGAGAAGGGAAGAAGAGAGGGTTGAAGTTTAGGTTACTTGATACAACACAAGCCATGCTGTTGAGACCAGATGGTCACCCTAGTAGATATGGCCACTGGCCGGCCACATGAGAATGTGACATTGTATAATGACTGTGTGCATTGGTGCTTGCCTGGACCGATTGATACGTGGAATGATTTCTTGCTTGAGATGTTGAAGATGGAGGGTGGGAGGTCGTAGAGGAAAAACTAAATTATAGTGGTAGAGACAGATAGGTTTTGTTAATTTATTTCTTTATTATTAGTATAATTATTTTAAAAGGTCCTCTTTATTATTGTTTAATTAGTGTATGGTGAGTAAATATGGGATAAGATCAATTACAAAAATTGATAAAAAGTTTTAAAATGACAAGGGTTGCAAAAGTCCACGGGGCATCATATCTCTCCTAGAAATGAATCCCATTCGCTGATAGTTTTCGCAAGACTTGCAGAAGTCTATGGCATCCTTGAACAATGTAGGCCAATAAAACCCACTCTAAAGTACCTTAGCAACAGTTTTCTTCCCACTAAAATGTCCACCACAAGCTAGGGTGTGGCATAATTTCAACACATCTAACACTTCACTTTCAGGAATTGATCGTACCAAACAAGGGAGATTATTCCTTATTGACAATCAAGATTTAAGTTT
This sequence comes from Hamamelis virginiana, assembly GCA_017140935.1. NCBI lineage: Eukaryota > Viridiplantae > Streptophyta > Magnoliopsida > Saxifragales > Hamamelidaceae > Hamamelis > Hamamelis virginiana. The sequence continues at coordinate 3,471,875 of JAESVK010000669.1, read as the reverse complement.
ATAAAGTTCGCGTGCCTTAACCTCAATTTGTTGAAAACTCAGTTGAGCACAAATATCATTCGTGAAAGGAAATCGATGAACAACAAGGATTTGCAGCGGAAGACAAGAAATAACATTTTAAAATTGAATCCTTTCATCGAAAACCTTCTAGGATACAAACAAACATGGAATCATATATAAATAAACAAGAACAAGTATTTAACAACTTAAATAAATCTTACTTGAATATGCTTTGCGATGTAGCTTTCCTCCAAGTTTTAAAGCGATGAAACCTCCAAAGGTATCCACACAGATGTAAAACTTCTCGAACCCTTCTAGTCCTTCACAACCTTTTGAGAGAGGAGCTAGCTTGGAGTGGGAGAGAGGGAGAGGGACGGCTAGAGAGAGAGAGAGAGCCCTAGGAGAAGTGATGCACACGGTTTAGGGTTCCCTCTCTTCTTATTTATAAGCTCTCTTCCCTTTTTGGAGTGTTTGGTTACTAGTGCTAGTATGACCAACCATCCATGTATAGAGTAACCCTATTCTTGGTTATGCTTTGACTTGTAATTAATTAACCATTAATAATTAAAGTCAAACATATTTCAAAGATAGAGTTCCCTTCTCACAAGTTCAAGAAACTCACTTACACCCTATTGTGTGTGACCCTTTTGTTAGAGGTATGCCCTAAAACCAATCCTAAAGTGCATATCTATTTCATATTAGGATAAGAAGGTACTGCTTATCGTTTGTATATTTAATTATATATACGATAATGTCCATGAATAAATGATAAGAGAAATGTGTATCTCAAGTTTGTTGAGATATGAAGACTCATATTTCTCATATACATTTATTCTTAAAATGTTCCTGCTCATAGGTTTATTAAAGAGGACATTTATTAAACCGGCAAGAGTGGCACAGATTTAAACTAACTCCAATGGGAGGATAGGTAGTCTTTCCTATCAGTGTAGAGACACTTAGGTTAATCTGTGGGTGCATATTAGAGAATATGTACACTGAACTTGATCTACTAGAATATTCCTATGGATATTAAGTTAAAGGAATATTCTTATGTTACGTCCATTTGGTAATCCTAAGACCTGAGACACCATGGATGTCTTGTGCCTGAGTTATTAGGGTTTGATAGTGTTTTATGCAGCCTTGATCTTAAGGTTGTAGTCAGCACTCATTGGCTCTAATAGGTCTTGCATGAAGGCATATGAGTGGTCAATAAGGAATCATCACTCTCAATCTTATGAGAGAGAATGTCAGGGTCAGTTCTTAAATATAACTCTCAATGTGAATCTCTGGCCAGAGTGATAGATGAAATATGAAAGAGTTTCATAGGGTTCATCTTATTGAGATTATAATTTGAAGAACATATGACAAGAAAGTTAAGATAGGGTTTTGACTTATATCCATACCCTAAATATCTTAACTGTGACATTAGGGGATGAAGGATTAAGTAACAAGAAGGGTTCACATAGTTCTACTATTCACCCAAACCTAGGGCATGTCATGACACATTGCTAGACGTCACTCATGACCAGTGAAAGCCTATTGATAAGTGTTATCAATGAGGGCATAATTGGAAAAGTTTCAATTAAACCTTTAAATAGAAAGTTTCTATTTTAGGAGACATGGAGATGTCCCTAGTCACTGCTAGGTTGGGGTGAACCCAATGGGTCACACACAAACAAAGAGTATAAGAGAGTCTCTTGAATTAAAGAGAGAGAAGGGAATTTCCTAAAATTAATTCTATTAATAACCTTGTGTTATATAAAGAATTAAGTTATATATTAATTAGTAATATATAATGAGAATTAAGTTACTCTTGGAAATAAGTATTAAATAGAAACCCTAGGGGTTTTCTATAAATACTAGTTGATGAGACAAGCTAGCACTAAGCCTCCCATCATCAAATTAGAGAAAAAGTTTCTCCCCTCTCCCAAGCTTGATTCTTCCATTGTAGGGAAGCTTCAAGGATTCAAGAGGTCTTGTATTCGTGTGGATACCGTTGGAGACTTCATCGTTTTGAAGTTCAAGATCAAGGATTGCAAATCGAAAGGCGAATCAAGTAAGATTTATTTATGTTTGATAAATTTATATGCTTGTATGTAAATCATATGTCTCTATGCTTGTTCGATTCTTGGTTAGGATATTCGATGATGGAATCATCAATTTTAAAAAGTTTTATTTTGTCTTCCGCTGCGATTCCATGTTTTTGAACGATTCCTTTCACCTTTGGGTTCACCCCAACCTAGCAGTGGACAGGGACATCTCTATGTCTCCTAAAAATAGAAACTTTCTATTTTAAGGTTCAATTGGAACGATTCCAATTTTGCCCTCATTGATAACACTTTATCAATAGGCTTTCACTGGTCATGAGTGACATCTAGCAACATATCATGACGTACCCTAGGTTTAGGTGAATAGCATAACTATGTGAACCCTTCATGTTACTTAATCCATCATCCCCTAATATCACTGTTGAGATAATAGGTATGGTTATTAGTCAAACCTTATCTTAACAACTTAATATCTGTCCCACAAAATATAATCTCAATAAGGCAATCGCAATGAAACTCTTTTCACTGTTTACCTATCACTCTGGCCAGAGGTTCCCTTTGAGAATTATCTTTGTGAACTAATCCTGACATTCTCTCTCATCAACTGAGAGTGATGATTCCTTATCGCACACTCATCCATCTTCATGCATAACTCATTAGAGCCAATAATTACCGATTACAACCTTATGGATAAGGCTATACAAGATGCTATCAAACTCTAGCAACTTGTGCATAAGACAGCTATGGTGTCTCAGGTCTAAGGACTACCAAATAAATGGACGTAGCACTCGAATATTCCTTTGACAGAACTACCATAGGAACATTCTTTGTAGATCATGTTCAGTGTACATATTCTCTAATATGCACCCACAGATTAATCTAAGTGTCACTACACTGATAGGAAAGACTACCTATCTTCCATAGGAATTAGTTTAAATCTATGCTATTCTTAAACGGTTAATTAAATATCCACTTTAATAAACCTATGAGTAGGAACTCTTTTAGAATAAATGTGTATGAGAAATATTAGACTCTCTATCTCAACTTCTTGAGATGCATATTTCTCTTATCATTTATTCATGGACCTTATCATATATATATATATATATATATAGAAGATAAGTTATACCTTCCAATTATTTATAATATGAAATTAATATACCCTTTAGGATTGGTTTTAGGGCATACTTCTCTTTCGCAAGAACTAAAGACTAAAGAATTATCTTTAAGGATTGATTGGTTGTTAAATCTTCACCACACACACAACCAAGGTATGGTTCTTTTATCTTACGTATTTCATGTTGATTTTGAAAATAAATGAGGTTTTCTTGTATTTATTAGATGTAGAAATCATGGTTGATAAACTCATGCAAAATGAAAATGGTTTGGGGTTGAAAAAGTTTACATTTATTAAATTTTCATGATTTCAATTCAAACCAGTTTTAGTGTAAACATTCTAAAAATATTTAGAAAAATCGTTTTTGAGCGTAGTTTGTTGGAATGATTTCCTAACTTCTAGATTTGTTTCCAATAAAAATTTTATGAATAAAGGACACAATTTATTATTTTTCTTTGATTTTAGAAGTGGCTGCCATGCAGCAGGAATTGTTCCGTTTTTGAGTTCCAACTTGAATTTAAATTCGGATTGTGTTCCACTCATCATAAAATTATGAAAATTTTTGGAGATGTTCATACATGAATCTAGTTTCTACTTGTAAACTTTCACAGGTTAAATTGAAGAGATGAATGTTTTAAAATTCAAACACTATTGCTGGGTTGAGCGAATTTATGTATTTCCAGCTTTTTGTTTTGATATATTTATCATACTAAGTGGTGTTTTATTTCTTTGAGCACCAATTATGTGGGACATATATATATATATATATATATATATATATATATATAGGGATAGGTTCCCCTTACACCCTATTTTGACACCTATGTTTACACATCGTTTTCAAATACTGTTGTAAATCGAAAATTTTGAGAAACCGACCGTTTGATTAGGTACTTATCTTATGTTTGTCATGTATGAAAAAAATGGGAGTGATCCAACGGTTAGTTTTTGAAAAATATCATTTTGAAGAACTATTATTTTTTTTATTAATTAAAAACATAACAATTGTTTATAGTGACATTTCTTAAAATCTAACCATTGGATCACTATGATTTTTGGTATACATGATATGCATAAGAAATGTATTGAATCCAACGGTCGGTTCGTCAAAATAACTGTCATAGATAGTGTTTTGAAAATTAGGTGTAAACATAGGTGTCAAAATAAGGTGTAAGGGGAACTTGACCCATATATGTATATATATATATATATATATATATATATATATATACAGTGGTGATCTAGTCAGGACGTCCTGACCCGTCCCAACATCAGCCCAATCAAGCTTAGCCGTTAGATGCAATTGAGGGAGATCTGATGGCTGAATTAAAAGGGGCAAAACACACGCGGGTTTGAGGTGAAACACGGGTATAACCCGAATGCAAATAAGGGATCCATTTCCTCAAAACTCAAATTCGAAATCTCTGTCTTGGAAACTTATTCCAAATTCCAAATTAGGTTGTACACTTGTGCTATATGGCTCCACCAAGAACAACTTCTTCAAATGCAAAAAAAAAAAAAAAAATGGTGCTGAATCTAGTTCAAAGCGAAGGAAGAATTGTGGATGGGATACGAATGAATTTGTGTCTGAGGAAGCAGCTGCAAAACATGAGGGGAATATGGTATATCGTTCTATGGTTGATGGTAAACCCTTTCCCAAACACTTTATACAGAGTTGTATTCCCATGTTACATGAGAAACTAACTCGTATGGGTTGGTTGGATTTCTTGGCCATTAGGGAACACACATACCCCATTTTGGTGCAATTATTTTATGCCAATCTATCTGTCGACTTAGATAAGT
>JAESVK010000669.1:3388243-3462272 GCA_017140935.1 Hamamelis virginiana | reverse complement strand
ATGAGTTGGTTTAAATCTGTGCTACTCTTCATACGGTTAATTAAATATCCACTTTAATAAACCTTTGAGTAGGAACTCTTTTAGAATAGATGTATATGAGAAATATCAGTCTCTCTATCTCAACTCTTTGAGATGCATATTTCTCTTATCATTTATTCATGGACCTTATCATATATGTGAGAACATATTAGATAAGTTATACCTTCCATATATAGATAACATGAAACTTAATATACCCTTTAGGATTGGTTTTAGGGCATACTTCTAACAGTATATGAGAATCCCTCCACTTGATTTCTCATTGGTAACTATAGATTTCTACTAATTTCAGGAGTAAGGTCATTGTTTGGATCCCGTAAATATAATTTTTGTGGAGATAACTATAGATCTCTACTAATTATATTTTGGGAAGCTATTATAGTTGAATGTGCGTGTCTATCCTCGACGTGTATTTCTAAGCAGTCGGTTCCATATTCTAGCACATAGACTTCAGAGAATATTTTGCTGGCATGTGATAGCCAGTCAAAATGCATCACCAAACCAAGTCTCCAAGCGATCCGTATTCCAATGAATACTCTTTGGTATGAAGAGATTTAGCCAACTTTTTCATCTAAAGACTGAGAAATTGTGCAACTTCTTTGAAGTCTCAAAGGTTCAAGAAGATTTGGAGCTTCTAAGCTTCAAATACTGGTTTCGAAGTCTAAGATTTAAGCTGTGGAAATTCTTGTAATATTTGTATATATACCAGATGTGAATTTATATTTAAAAAATAAATAAATAAAATAAAATAAATAAATAAATAATAAATAATAAATAAATAAATTATATATATCTATATATATATATATATAAGGGAGTGGAAGTCAAGTGTGTCATGGGGTGGGTGGAAGAGAAAGTGAGAGGGATAAAAAGTGAGAGGGAAATCAAGAATCGCAGGAGAATGAGAGAAAGTCACAAAGAAAGTGAGAAAGGAGAGAAAGTCAGGCTGGGGTGCAGAGAAGCGAGCAAATAGAGAAACAAAAGTCACGGTGTCAGAAAAGGGAAGAAAAATGGGACGATTCGGCTTCTATAAAAGAAAAGATCGCCAAACAGAAGAGAAGGCGCGCGCAGTTTTAGTTTTTCTCTAAACTTTCGTTGTTGAATTTCATCAGGCGCACAAATAGTTAAGTAGTTTATTTTCCTTTGTTAGTTGAGTGTTTATATTGGATCTTATCAGAAATAGTCGTAGATTATTTTATGCTACGTGCATCTAAGTCTCGATTATTTTCTGCTTCCACATACTGTACTACTGTTCAGTTCAGTCAGTTTAATTTCAGAGAGTGAATTTATTTTTCAGTTGCTATTCTCAGTTTCATTTTTAATTTCAGTATTTTCCAAATTACGCAATTTCACACAAGATGCAACCGTCCCTCTCTCCACTTGGAGAGAAGAGGTTTTTATTTTTTATTTTAGTTTTTAATTGTTGCTTTTAATTACGCAATTTCCATTTCAGTAGAATATCTCATCTTTCCACTTGAAATTACGAGGAGGATTTTTATTAATTTATGCTTTCAATTCTGTACTTTAAATTTCAGTAGAACATCCCCTCATTCCACTTGAATTACGAGGATGATTTTTATTAATTTATGCTTTCAATTCTGTACTTTAAATTTTAGTAGAATATATTCCCTCTCTCCAGTTGGAGAGACATGATTTTTCTTTATTTAAAATTATGCAATTTCAATTCCTGCTCGTTTAATTTCTGCAATTTAATTTAAGTTCAATTTCTGTTATTTCTGTTGCAATTATGTCTTTATATGTTCGACTTATTTTCTGTCAGTGATTCTTAATTTATTACGCTGTACTTGGCAGTTTGACTAGCGGTTACAGTTAAAAAATCAGTTAATCAACCAAATCTACCCAATGGGAAATGTCTCTTTCACCAAAAGTGAGTTGACTTAGCCGATTTTCATTACTAGTCTCTGTGGACCGACACTCGTGCTTACCACTCTCTTCGGATTGAGGTTAAACATATGGTAGATTATAAATGAATTAATGTTGACCGTAAATACGGAATTTAACCTCCCGTATTTCCAGCGATCAAATTTTGGCGCCATTGCCGGGGACTATTAAAATGAAAACGATTGAGTAAATTTATTTTGGTTGTATATATTTATAAAAATAAATAAATAAATAAAAATAATTATTTTTTTTGTTAGGTTAGTTGTAGTAGTTTTGGGAGTTGGGTTAGTTTAGTTTGTTTTTATTTTTGTTGTTTTATTGTGTTTATGTGGTTTGTATGCATGGTAGAAGATATTTAGAGCTGGAATTATCTCCTTACGACCCTGAGTTAGCAGCTACTTTGAGGATTGCTCGAGCAAGACTTAAATCAACTATTGACCCTAGGACTTTACCACAGTCAAATATAATGGAGCCAATAGGTGAGATTAAAGTTGGTGTGGCTTATCCACATGCTCCAATTCCACCTAGGACTTTGCGGGATCACTTTCTCCCGAATACATACAGTCCACCTTCTTGCATGAGAATTCCCAACATTGAGAATTTAATCTATGAGATTAAGCACTCAACAATCCAAATGCTCCCTAAATTTCATGGTCTAGAAAGAGAAAATCCTTATGACCATCTCACAGAGTTTGAGGGAATCTGTAATACCTTTCGAATTCAAGGTTTCACTCAAGATGCTTTGAAAATGTTTCTGTTTACTTTCTCCCTTAAAGATAAAGCTAAACATTGGATTAATTTCCTTAGAGTCCCAGTTCTCATTTCTACATGGGAGGAGCTTCAAAAGAAATTCCTTGCTAGGTTTTATTCAATAAGGAAGACCACCCAAATGCGTCATGCAATTACTCATTTTGCTCAAAAAGAGGGTGAGTTCTTTTATGAAGCATGGGAACGAATGAAAGAACTTTTAAGATTATGTCCACACCATGACATCGCCACATGACAGATTGTCCAGGCTTTCTTTTAAAGACTTGGTGATAGGGACAAGCAGTTAATTAATGTTGTAAGTGGGGGGCAATTATTAGGAAAAATGCTGAGGAAACATGGGAATTTTTTGAAATTTTGAGTGAGGATTTATTACACATGGCATCAATGAATTTAACAAATGATCGAGAGACTTCTGCTCCACCACCTAAGAAAGGTGGAATCTATGAGGTACAACAATCAACTGTTGTTGCTCAGCAGGTAGAGGAATTGTCTAAAAAGTTAGATTAGTTTATAGCTGCCCATGGATCATCATCTAAAAATCCAGTGTGTCAAGTTAATGAAATTTGTATCATCTATGATGAAGTTAATCATGAGATTGTAGAGTGTCCTTTGGCTGGGCAATATCCTGATCTTGTTCAACAAGTTAATGTTGCCCAAAGTTTTATAGACCCTAGGAATGATCCATATTCAAATACTTTCAATCCTGATTGGAAAAATCATCCGTTTCTCTAATGGAGGCAGCAAGCACAAAAACCCAATGGAAATTCCAATGTGTCATACTCCCAAGTATCAAGGCCGAATTACCAAAATGGTAACTCAAATCATGTTCCACCATATAGACCACCTCATCTTCAGTACAAAAATCATAGTCAGGATGTTAATCAACCTTTTGTTCCTTAGTTTCAGAACCAAACCCAAGCCTAAAGAAGTTCAGGTTTTGAAGATCAAGTTCTAAATGCCTTAAAAATCTTGAGGCTGATAGACAACTGCTTCACTCTCATTCCCAGTCAATAGCAAAGCTAGAGACTCAAATTGGTCAGTTAGCTTCAAACCTTAGCCATCGCGAGGATTGAAAGCTTTCGAGTCAACCCATTAGCAATCCAAAAGGTGCATATGTTGCTAAGTGTTCATCATCTGAACAAAACTCCCAACATGTTGTTGAAGTTAAGGCTATGACTACCCTGCGTAGTGGTCGAGTGATAGATAATAGTGTTGGGGAAATAGTTCAGCCAAGAAATACTGGGACTAGTCAGAAGGAGTTGAAAAAGAAATATGAGGCAGGTGATCCTGAAATAGGTTTGTTAAGTGAACATAGTGGAAAGTTTGATTATTATGTGTTGTACCCCAAGAACCTTACACCCGTACTTGAAAAACCAATTATCCCTACAGGTTGGGGTGACAATTTTGACAAACCTGAAAAAGATAGTTCTTCCCTTTGAGAAAAGTATAGGGAGAGTTCTAAGGAGGTAAGTCAAGAGAAAAGTGAGGAAAAAGATAAGAAGAAAGACCAAGAGTCAGGAATAGGAAAATAAATGATGGGAGATAATTCACAAAAAGATCATTTTCCATCTAAAGTGAGTAAGGATCCAGTAATAGCTCCATTTCTTTCAGCTCTTGTTACACCAACAAGGGGAGCTAGGAAAGGAGCAGCTGTACAGGACATACTTGAAGTGTTTAAATAAGTGCATATTAATATTCCACTTTTTGATGCTATCAATCAAATTCTGTCCTATGCAAAATTTCTCAAAGAGTTGTATACTCAGCAAAGAAAAGAGTGAGTGCTCTTGTCCAATGCATCAGCAGTCACTATTGAGCTAGCTAGTACAGTAGCTCAGTATCATATTCCGATAAAAAGGAAAGACCCAGGGACACCCACTATTCCATGTTTTCTAGGATTGCACTATACTAATAGGGCCTTAGTTAACTTTGGAGCTAGTGTGAATATTCTTTCATACTCTGTGTATGAAAAGTTGGAACATGGAGAGCTTACACCTACACCTACCATTTTACAATTCGTAGATAGGTCAACTAAGACACCACGGGGTATCTTAACAGATGTTTTGGTTAAGATTGAGTCATTTGTATTTCCTGCAGATTTTGTAGTCCTTGACATGGAATCTAAGATTAATTTCATCCTCCAAGTCCCTGTTATTCTAGGAAGACCTCTTCTGGTAACTGTGAATGCAGTTTTGCATTGCAAGGAAGGTGTAATGGAAGTTTCGTTTGGAAACTAAAAAAACGAAACTTAAAAGCTAAACTCCAAGTCTACCGAGCTGCTACACATCCTCATAACTTTGAGGATTGTTATGTTGTTGTTAACCTCCTTGATGAGGTCATTACTGAAACTTTACCTGTCGTCTTAGTAGAGGATCCGTCAGAGACTTGTCAAGATTATGTCCAGTCTGAAAAAGGTGATATAGATGAATTTTTTTCCTGAAGTCAATCAAGTCCAAGAATATGTTCCTGTCATAGGCGCCCTACCTTGGAAGCCTAAAGTTGAATTGTTACCTCCAATAGCCAGCTCTCCTATGCCAAAGTCTTTAGAGGTTGCACCTAAATTTGAGTTAAAGCCTTTGCCAGCTCACCTCAAGTATGTCTTTTTAGGTGAAAACGGGACTCTTCCAGTAATCATTGCTGCAAACTAAAGTAAGAAACAAGAGAGTTAACTCATGAAGGTATTAGGAGAACATAAGGAAGCTATAGGTTGGGCGGTTGCGGACCTAAAGGGTATTGATCCATCCATTGGCATGCACCGTATCTACCCATAGGAGGGAGCCAAGCCTTCACGGGAAATGCAGCGAAAGCTCAATCCCAACATGAAGGAGGTAGTAATGAAAGAAGTAGTGAAGTTGTTAGATGCGGGTATTATTTACTCCATTTCTGATAGTGAGTGGGTAGCACCTACACAGGTAGTGCCTAAAAAGTCTGGAATCACAGTTGTAGCAAATGAACAGGGTATTCTAGTCCCAACTCATGCCACCACGGGATGGCACGTTTGCATCGATTACGGGAAATTGAATTTCAAGACATGGAAATACCATTTTTCACTTCCATATATTGACCAAATCTTATCTAGATTAGCAGGGCAAAGCTACTATTGCTTTCTGGATGGTTATTCTAGATATAACCAAATCGCTGTTTACCCTGAGGACCAAGAGAAAACTACATTCACCTGTCCTTTTGGCACTTTTGCTTTTAGGAGAATGTCCTTTGGCATGTGTAATGCTCCAAGCACTTTCCAAAGATGCATGATGGCTATCTTTTCGGATATGATTAGAGATTTTCTAGAGGTGTTTATGGATGATTTTTCTGTCTTTGGTTCATCTTTTGATTTTTGTCTGACAAATTTGGATAAGGTATTAAAAAGATGTTGTGATACTAATTTAGTCTTAAGTTGGGAAAAGAGTCATTTCATGGTTCAAAAGGGAATAGTATTAGGACACATTGTGTCCAGTCAAGGAATAGAGGTGGATAGAGCAAATGTTGAATTAATTGATAAATTATCTCCTCCTACCACAGTCAAGCAAATTAGGTCATTCTTTGGACATGCAAGTTTCTATAGACGTTTCATTAAAGATTTCAGCAAAATTTCTCGGCCCTTGTGTAGATTGCTTACCAATGATGCCTCATTTGTCTTTGATGAATCGTGTCAAAAAGCTTTTGAGAAACTTCGTTCTCTGTTGAGTACTGCTCCAATTTTGAGAGCCCCTGATTAGACGTTACCTTTTGAAATCATGTGTTATGCGTCCGATTATGTTGTGGGGGCTGTGTTAGGTCAAATGGTAGACAAAATTCCGCATGTCATTTATTACGCAAGCAAAACCCTCTCTGATGCTCAATTGAATTATACCACTATAGAGAATGAATTATTTGTCGTTGTCTACTCCTTGGATAAGTTTAGATCTTACCTCTTAGGATCTAAAGTCATTGTTTTCTCAGACCATACCGCCTTGAGGTACCTTATTGCAAAGAAAGAGACTAAGCCAATATTGATTAGATGGATACTTCTCTTACAAGAATTCGATTTTGATATCAAAGATAAGAAAGGATCTGAGAATCTGGTCGCTGACCATCTATCTCGGATATGGGCAGAACAGGATAATAATCATGTACCAATTAGGGAATCTTTCCCTGATGAACATTGTTTGTAGTAACGCATATTTCATCACCATGGTATGTGCATATTGTAAATTACATTGTAACAGGTTTTATACCTTCAGGGTGGTCGAAACATGAAAAGGATCGGTTTTTCTCCCAAATTAAATACTATATCTGAGAGGATCCTGTGTTGTTTAAATATTGTGCGGATCAAGTGGTTCGTCGTTGTATCCCTGAAAATGAAGTTAGGGATGTGTTAAAGTTTTGCCACACTCTAGCTTGTGGTAGACACTTTAGTGGTAAAAAGACTGCTGCTAAAATACTTCAGCGTGGGTTCTGGTGGCCTAATTTGTTCAAAGATGCCATGGACCTCTGTAAGTCCTACGAGCAAACTGTCAAAAGATGGGTTCCATTTCAAAAAAAAAAACATGATGCCTCTTAACCCAATGCCTCTTAACCCAATGACCACAGCTTAAAACATGACGCCACTGCAACTATGATGTTTCTAAACCTTTTTCTTCTTCCATTTACCTTTCGGCTTAGAAGTAGAACCTTTTTCAATCACTAGTGCAGTAGCTGGCTTCTTGATGAGGCCCTCGGCTGACATGAGTTCTTTAAGCAGTTGTGCCAATGAATAATGAAGATTATTCATGCTATAATTCAGACAAAATTACTTAAAAGAATCTGGCAACGATTGGAGAATGATATCGACCTGGGTATCCCCATCAATATCAGATCAAAGGATCTCTAGTTCATTTAGAAGACCGATTATCTTCAGAACATGATCCCTTACTAGGGTCCCTTCAGCCATGGTAGTGGTCAACAGATGTTTCATAGCAGTTTGCCTAGCAGCACGAGTTTGATTCCCAAACATTTCTTTGAGATTAAACATTGTGTAATAGGCTGTGGGCATAGACTGATGCTGATGGTGCAGAACATTTGACATAGAAGCTAGAATGTAACACCGCGCCATCCATCAAGTTTTTTTTCTTTGAGAATAACAGCAAGTGGGTTGAAAGCCATTTTAAAAACCTGAGAATCACATAATTATAACAAATTATGAAGAGCATAAAAAACTTTGAAGTTCATTTTAAAATATTTGGTTCCCTCTACCAATTTTTAAAAATAATCCACCAGCAGCTTGATACACCGTCAATAGCATGCCTCGATGGGAGGTCGTCTACTACCTATCATTTGTCCAGACAGGCCAATTCCTATTAATCTTGATATCTAGGCAACAGACCGTGCCAAACAAAATTAAATAGCTAACTTAGCTTCGGTCCTACAAATAATAACAGTGACTCAAATGGAGAGGATATTATTATTTATAGCTAAGTGTATACCATCACTTAATTCTACATCTATTATTCCATAATGAATCCCTCAGATAGAGAAGTGATTCACAGTAACAATTACTAGAATTATTCCTAAGGAAGTTTATACTAGTGAATCCGCTAATTAATTAGTCCGATGGGGAGAAAGGCACCAAGACCAACACACTAATTAATTGCATCACTTATAAACTAGTGATGGAGACCATGGGATTTATACTTAATAAATTCCCTCACCCACTTAGTTATTTGGAAAGAATAAGGGTTTATAATTATATGCTTATTTCTAAATAAATTAAAAATTACAAAATTAGCAACTAATAAACATGAAACTAATAAAATTCTAATTCCCTTTGAAAAAAAAAATTCCCTTTGAAAAATAATTTATATTAAAACATGGGAATTAATTTTATTATCTAGTTTCACATTTATAATCCAAAATTGTGATTTTTAATCTATATAATTAAACATAAAGCCATAACTGACAATATTCATGTTATCACAAAATTAAACAGCTAAAAAAGATAACAATCAGATAAATAATTATAACAGTTATGATAAAGCCCAGCTATTACGGTCAGTCTTCAATTCTGAAGGAACAAAGAGTCCAGATCCACTATGTCACCAAGGAACCAATGTAGCCACTTCGAACAGTAGCCGGGGTCTGGGCAGCGTCCCAGCGGGGTTTGAAAAACCCTAATCTGCATCGCCATGATTCTCACCGCTGTATCAAGGTAAAAACCCTAATCTGCATCGCCATGAACTGCGTTGATGTATAGTTTGTGCCGCCACTGTATACTCTGTTCTGCCATGATCTCCTCTTTGGGAACAGCATCCATCAGATACATTAATCATATGCCTCCATTTAGGAGTTCACATAATGCTACTTTGAAAATAAATAACAATATAAAATATACAACCAGTGTGATAAAACCTTCACACAAAACCGCAAAAAAATTATACAACCCAGTGTGATTAAAACCATCACACAAAACCTATATATATAAAAATAAATGCATCCACATATAAAATCATACATTCATGTGACCATAATAGCGGGATAGAATGCTGCAAAACAAAGGTTAGCACAACCTACGATCTACCCATGGCAGATATGGATTCCTATAGTTGGATTAAACCTGGGGTTAATCCATAAGCAGTATCACAGCCTGCTCTAATACCAATTGCTAGGAGCAAAAATCCCATGAACAAGTCATAGTGCATATAAATTAAACCCAAAAAAAAAAAAAAAATCCGAATCATCTACAAGAAAAGGATGAATCCATACCTTGAGATCTATCTGGATTGTTCTCAAAAATCACGAACTATAGAACACTGCTCGATCCCTTCAAGCCTTCTACCGTATTCCCCAATGCCAGAACGTGAAGAAAGAGTGGCTCTCTATGTGCTCTCTTTGATGGACGGCTGCCTCTAGGGTTTAGAAAAAATATTTCGTCTCTTAACCTAGTGGCTGCACAACATGGCATATATATAGGCTACGATAGGGACCGAAAGGCAAATAAGTTTCGGGCTCCTAATGTAAATATTAAAACCTATTTACATTAATTATAATTCATTCCACTAAAGAATTATAATTGCACTCCCTAGCTTATTCGAAATTAAATTTCGAGCTCTTTGATATTAAATAATTATTAATCTCCCAGATGAGCATCATAAATCACCTTTTTAGCAGTGCTTTTATCCCCATTTTGTCGCCCATTCTAATTCAAATATCATAATTTCGATGCATTTGACTTAATGTTCCAATTTTAATGTTTTATAGGTTTTTGTTGTCAAAGAGTGGGTTGAAGGCCCTCTTTTCGGCGATCCTTTTTGTTGCAAAGTAGTGGAGCATGCTTGGATTGAGTTTGGTGAAGTTTGGAAGCAAAACGAAGCATTTTGGCAAAAGTTGTTCCCTACTACCGGTAGTGAGTCTTACTACCAGTAATAGGAATTACCAGGAAATTTAAGCAGGGAACCAGTGAGCTTTTCAACCGGTAGTAGGAACTTACTACCGGTAGTAGAGGACCCGCGCAGCAGACTTTTATTTTTCACTTTTTGGTAGCAAACTTGTAATTTCTTCCAACTTTATGTTAACCTAAAGCAAAGAATATGGGTTTTTACCCAGCAGCCGTGAAAGGAGGGGGAGTTACACACTTTTACATTTTCTCTCTCTTAGTTTCTTCTTCTCTTAGGTTTTCTCCATAGATTTTTAGGGCTTTTAATTTCTCTCTTAGATTTCCTTCTAGGTTAGTTAACATTTAGTTTAATCACTTGGTTTATGTTAGATTTAGTTAGTTCTTGCTTTATTTCACTTGTAATCCATAGATTTGGTTGTTTCATCTCACTTGTAGCTTGAAGACCTTGTATTTTCATCTTTTTGGTAATATAGAAGTATTTATTTCAGTTTTTATGCATTTATTATTCTTCTTTGTGCATTTACTCCTATGTATGGCTAGCTAATCACCCAAAGGTGGGTTCTATGGTGGATTTCTTCTCCAAGCCCTAGGTAAATGATGCTCTCTCATCTCAAAAGCTTTCAAATGTCAATGGAATGAAGTCTAAACACTCTCTCATCTTTTGAATCCTTGTAATTTCATATTCATGACCATTTTATGACTAGTTAAGCTTGTTGTGTTTGGTTTATGAGCACATATGCAAATTACTTGTTTGTGAAAATGCCCAAGAGAGTTTTGAACTTTATTCTATCATTTATTTCACTTTATTTAAGCATCTATTGTCAAATCCTCCAACCAAGACCATAGGGTAAATGGAATCTTGGTTAAGTTTAGTAGAGAGCTCAGTTACCAAAGGCTTGGAAGGAATGAACCCATAGGATCCACCCCCTTTATTTCACAAGTTTTAATTCTCAAATTGCCATTAATTTGGCACAAATCCTTCACAACAAACAAACCCCCATGTTTTACATTTTCTTTGCATTTATTGGGTAGCAAGACCTAAGAATCGAGTAGAACCTATTCCACTCCCTGTGGACATGACCTAAGGACTCCTAGAAATTATTGCTTGACGACCAGTGGATTCCTACGCTTGGGAATCTATTGCGCACAACATAATTTTCAGTCCAAGCAATTGGTGCCGTTGCCGGGGAGTGGCGAGCGTTCTAATTTGATTCGAAGAGAGCTAGTGGTAATTTGCAATTACATTGCAAATCCGGTAAGTTCTTTTCCCTCTTTTATTTTATGCAAAAAAAAAAAAAAAAGTTTATCCAAGACCTAACCTCAATGCAAGGAGGTTATGACCAATACTCATATTTTGGAAAAAGAAAGGATATGAATGCACATTTCTATAGTGCATTGAGACATAACAACCCTCCACAAATAATGACATTGAAGGATCGTATAATCCAAAATTTGAGAATGTCAAGGTTGTGTCCAAAAGTTGAGGAGGCTTGTGCCATTTGTGAGGCATATGGGCATTCCACCAATGTTTGCCATAATCTCCCCATGTATAGGAGAGTCTTCTTTGAGCAATCTAATGCTCTTAATCAACAAGAGAACTCTTACAATTCTCCACATTCCAACACTTATAATCATGGGTGGCAAGATCACCCTACTTTTGATTGGAGCAATGGTTACGAGGTTAATCCTCAAAAGCCACAGAGTTACTATTCCTCTCTTGATCAACCAAATTATGAGTATGATGGTCATTCTTCCTATTTTGACGGTCAAAGATACCATGGGTTTGACTCAAACCCAAACCAAGGTTATGCCCCACCACCCTATCCAATGGGTCAATCATTTTACCAACCACCTCAAGAATCACCTCAAGTGAGCTTGGATGATGTTTTGGAAAAAATTTTAGAAAGCGAAAAGGCTAATGCCCAAGCTATTAATGATATTAGAAATGAACTTAATGAGTTGACCGATTTATTGGTTGTGTTTCAACAAGAGGATAACTTTCCTTCACAACCCGAAACAATTTTTCATGGTCAACAAAGTGAGAAAGTTTTTAATGACATTAATGATCATCAAGAGCAAGTCAAGGCAATCCCCACACTAAGGAGTGAAAAGTTTGAAAATTTTTCTTTAAAAGACTCTCCTAATGAGTTAAATGTGAATCCTAGTGATGGTGATATGCCTCATGACTCAAACATTAATTTTGCTATTTTGGAGGTGAACGTTGTGTTGGAAGAAAAAGAGTGGGTGCCATCTAGGTTTGAGGAGTCAGCCCCTCCCTCTTTTTAAGAAGAGCTTTTGTCCCCAACATCCAAACCACCTGAACTTGAAGAGATCCAAATGCCCTACATTTTAAAATTTGCCACCTCAGGCGAAAATGAAAATTTCCAAAGGATTACAAAGGGTATACATAAGGTTGAGGTGGAGGAAGTTACTCCCAACTTCTTGACTGAGTCCTCTACACTTGAGAACTCAATTGAGGAGTGGTTGGAGAAGAGGGAGCATATCCGAACAGTTTTTGATCCTGGTGGATAGGATCTTTTCCTAGTAGGTTGTATATAGTGGATGTTTATTGTGCTTGTTTTCATTATTGTCATGTACTTTTCAGTATTTTCATTTTCCATGTTATCTTGTGGATAGACTAACCCCTTTTGCAGGATAGTGATGTGTTTCAAGTCCACACAAGTGCTTTTGGAGCCCTTTTTCAGCCATCTTGTCCCTTTTGCTCCATCGTTCAATGCATTGAGGACAATGCAAAGTTTAAGTTTGGGGGGAGAGGCATACACTTTGTGTAAAATGTTCAAACAATTGCAAAAGGGAGTAGTTTTTAACTTTTTGAGCAGTTTTTTTTTAACTTTTTGAGCATATTGATGATTCATTTTGTGAGCTTTTATACTTAGTTGTGGTCATTTAGTGTTTTCATGCTCCCCTGGATTGAGAAATTCATAGTTATGCACTGTTTTGAGTGATAAATTTTGCTCTTAATTTGCTTTTGTTCGTTCAAGCTGCTGTAGAGGTACAATCCCTTCTCACTATGTTAATGTAGTTAATACCTTACGGTGAACTTGCTAATTGGATGCACATGTGTAGCTTCAAATGTCATTTTCATGTAAACCCCATTGTTCATGTATTTTATATACATTTCCCAATGTTTCTATGTGTTTTTCTTGTGATTTGTGATTATTTTGTACTTTTATGCTCATTTTGCCTCAATAATGCATTTCATAATCAATTGAAACTCATTTGCTCAATTTGGAACACTTCGCACATGTTTGAATATGATTTAAGGCCCCCTTGGTGTTTTTGAGCCTAATTTCTCTAATTTTGGTCACCATTTGTTCCCCCTTTGAGCCTTGTTTCCATATGATGTTTTTAAAGCTTAGGAAGCCTGAAGAGTTTGTGTATGGGTTGTTTTTGAAGAAGCTGAATGCATCTCTATGTTTGGGGATTTTTTTGTGTGGTGGAAATGCTGGAAAGTGGGCCTTGGTTTCCATTTTTGTGTTGTGCTATGAGATCTAAATGCTTGGAGTTGAATCAAGCATAATTTTGCAGGTTTGGTAATGGTTGGGCTGTGTTTATGCTTGGTTGAAGATATTTTTCATTTTTGGGTGTTGATTTTTGAAGGAAGAAAAGAAGCAGGTGGCAGTGAGCTCTTGAACCGGTAGTGAGTTTTATTACCGGTAGCAGAAATCATAGCAGGAATTATTTTATTTTTGAGAAGCAGAGGCAGTGAGCTCATGAACCGGTAGTAACAAGCCCCGTGATTGTTTTTAGTAGCAGCAAGCCAAGTTACTTAAGTGAACCCGATTCTCTCTCCTCTTGTAAGTCAAATCCAAGTCAGCCTCTCACTTCCATTGATTCATTTATTGCAAAAAAAAAAAGAAAAGAGCAAAAAGTACAAAAAGTACAAAAAGTACTAGAAAATTTAAGTCTACCATCATAAAAAGTGATGATGTGAAGACTCTTAAAAAGTGATGATGTGAAGACTCTTAAAAAGTGATGATGTGATTAGTTAAAAAAAAAAAAAAAAAAGAATTAAAAATTCAAAAAGTAATTTTGAAATGTCAAAATTACTTAGCCCCAAAGTAAACCCCTTTTCTTCTCTTTTTACTCTCTGCCCCGAAAAGCACACCTCCAAACTTCTCAGACAAGCCATCCTATAAAGCCATCTTCTCCATCCTCCATCTCACGCACCCTCGCGCTTCACCCATCATCGCACCATCCCGCTACACTTCCACCGCGCCACCATCTCGCCGCCACCAAGCACCGCCAGCACATCATCCCCCTCTCCTTTTGTTCTTCAATCTTTTCTCTAGCAAGCCCAAGCTCTCGCCGCTGCTGTGCATATCTTCCCGCAGTTCGTCTTGGCCGCCACTGCTACTCACTATCCTCATCTCCTACCAACCCCGTAAAGCACCATAAATCCCTCATTTTGTGTGTTTATTCTGGAATGTGATTTTGTTTTTGTGAAGCTCTGTTGGGAAAAAGTTTTTGCCATTTGCTATAATTGGGTTGTGTTGTTCGCTTTTGGGTATGGATTGAGCCTGGATGTTAGGCTTGGTGTTTCTGCTGAGGAATAGAGATTTATTTGCTGAGTTTGGGTTAATCTTATTGGTTGAGAAGTTGTTGCTGTGGGGTTGGTTACACTAAATTGTTGGTGAATGTTGGGTTGGAGCCTGGATGTTAGGCGTTGTGTTTTAGCTGCTGCTGGGATTTTGGGTTTTGTTTGCTGGATTTTTCACTGGTTGTTTTGGGGCATTTTGCTACAGTGTTGTGTGATTAGTTTGGATTGAGGCTGTTTAGTTTGCAGAGTTGGGAGTTGAATTTCTTCTGATTTTGGGATTGATTTTTTTGTGTACTGCTGGTTGCTCTAATTGCCATGGCTCGCACGAAAATGATTAAGAAGAGAAAGGCTACTGCTAGCCCCTCACAAAAGGCCGCTGGAAAAGGCAAAACCAAATAGAAAAAGGTAAAGCCCATTGAGCCTTCAGTCGAGGATGAAGACAAGTCCTACATTGGGCCGAGAAAAAAATGTGAAACTCACCTGGGAGGAATCAATTGACAAATGGACTGCTTCACGTGAGCGTATGGTGGATAGCAAAAATCTGGTGGCAAATGTGGTTGTCAATACCATTGCAAGTCCAGGCTTGAAGCACATGTTTTCAGAAGTTGAGGGTTACAAGCTAGCTCTAGCCAAGGATTTTTATGCTTGCTTATCATTGGTAAAAGATGAAGGCACTATTTAGGGGATTGTTTGAGGTATCAGTGGTGGGGAAGTATTGAATGGTGGCTGATGAATGAAATTGTTTTGTTTTGGAATTGAAACTTTTGTATTGACAGTTGGGGACTTATTTTGGTTTACTTAGGTCCATTTATAGCTTATTTTTGTTGTGATGATCTCTAATGGTAGAGTAGGGTTTTTGTGGTTGTGGTGGTTCTTTTTGGGTAGAAAACCTTAACTTCATTGAAAACCACCACATTTTGGTCCCGATCTCTTGTAACCCAGTGTCATTACAACCTTATTAAAGACCTTTTTGATTTAAACTGTGTTGTGTTCAAGACTAAGCATTTGGTATTACTATGCATATGTTAATGTGTTTTTGTGTTTTCTCCTCTCACCATTTAAGTTATTTGAACTTGAATGTTTTCTTATGAAGGATATTTGTAAAATCTCTGTTGTCATGCTTGTTCTTAATTCCATCTTTTTCATTATGTTTGTGTATCTGTGTGCTCTCATGATAGGTTAACTCTTTGGTAATTATTGCATTAATGATTGGTGATTATTTTTGTCTGTGCATAAGCTTATTGTGAGTAAACTTGTTCAAAGGTTTGCATTACTTAGGAATAGTCAATCTTGGGAGCATATGATGTTTAAATGACTATAGCATGTGTCAAGAAGGTTTTTCTAGTCTCTGATATATCTTTTTGCTATGGACTAGCAAAATTCAAGTTTGGGGGTGTGATGAGCATCATAAATCACCTTTTTAGCAGTGCTTTTATCCCCATTTTGTCGCCCATTCTAATTCAAATATCATAATTTCGATGCATTTGACTTAATGTTCCAATTTTAATGTTTTATAGGTTTTTGTTGTCAAAGAGTGGGTTGAAGGCCCTCTTTTCGGCGATCCTTTTTGTTGCAAAGTAGTGGAGCATGCTTGGATTGAGTTTGGTGAAGTTTGGAAGCAAAACGAAGCATTTTGGCAAAAGTTGTTCCCTACTACCGGTAGTGAGTCTTACTACCAGTAATAGGAATTACCAGGAAATTTAAGCAGGAACCAGTGAGCTTTTCAACCGGTAGTACGAACTTACTACCGGTAGTAGAGGACCCGCGCAGTAGACTTTTATTTTTCACTTTTTGGTGGCAAACTTGTAATTTCTTCCAACTTTATGTTAACCTAAAGCAAAGAATATGGGTTTTTACCCAGCAGCCGTGGAAAGGAGGGGGAGTTACACACTTTTACATTTTCTCTCTCTTAGTTTCTTCTTCTCTTAGGTTTTCTCCATAGATTTTTAGGGCTTTTAATTTCTCTCTTAGATTTCCTTCTAGGTTAGTTAACATTTAGTTTAATCACTTGGTTTATGTTAGATTTAGTTAGTTCTTGCTTTATTTCACTTGTAATCCATAGATTTGGTTGTTTCATCTCACTTGTAGCTTGAAGACCTTGTATTTTCATCTTTTTGGTAATATAGAAGTATTTATTTCAGTTTTTATGCATTTATTATACTTCTTTGTGCATTTACTCCTATGTATGGCTAGCTAATCACCCAAAGGTGGGTTCTATGGTGGATTTCTTCTCCAAGCCCTAGGTAAATGATGCTCTCTCATCTCAAAAGCTTTCAAATGTCAATGGAATGAAGTCTAAACACTCTCTCATCTTTTGAATCCTTGTAATTTCATATTCATGACCATTTTATGACTAGTTAAGCTTGTTGTGTTTGGTTTATGAGCACATATGCAAATTACTTGTTTGTGAAAATGCCCAAGAGAGTTTTGAACTTTATTCTATCATTTATTTCACTTTATTTAAGCATCTATTGTCAAATCCTCCAACCAAGACCATAGGGTAAATGGAATCTTGGTTGAGTTTAGTAGAAAGCTCAGTTACCAAAGGCTTGGAAGGAATGAACCCATAGGATCCACCCCCTTTATTTCACAAGTTTTAATTCTCAAATTGCCATTAATTTGGCACAAATCCTTCACAATAAACAAACCCCCATGTTTTACATTTTCTTTGCATTTATTGGGTAGCAAGACCTAAGAATCGAGTAGAACCTATTCCACTCCCTGTGGACATGACCTAAGGACTCCTAGAAATTATTGCTTGACGACCAGTGGATTCCTACGCTTGGGAATCTATTGCGCACATCAACATTTTAAGTTCAAGCACTCCCCACGTTAAGATTACAGTTACCCGTTGATTAAATTAAATTACTGACAATTTTATTTAATCTACATCTGCTAATCTCCTTGAGACTTTCCACTTAACTTATTTGATATGTCGGATATAAAATCTACCTGCAGGGTTTGACATAATCAAAACTTATAAGTATCCTCAAGGGGGTATCATCAATCCCTATACCAGGACGTGGATTCCGTCAATAATTAATATTCACCATACAATTAATGCAGTTATCCAACTCATCGAGATTATTGACCTAAAAAGATCTCACTCTTTATGAATAAAAATAACTAACAATAAATGCATGTGTTTATTAAATATTTCTGGATTAAAAGTATAAGTATTCATAATAACCATGAGATATTAATTATTTTATGTGTCAGTATAAAATAATTACCCCAAAACGGTCCTGTTCAATACACACAAGTGTACTAGCACAAGAAGTTGGAACTAAACCATTCCCCGTAGTCAAGACAGACCTACTGAAATCGTGTGCTACAATCTTACCGATAGTGTGCCCAATTCCATCTTAGATTGTGAACAATAAGCTCATATTCTACAAGAACTGATGATCTGATCTTCTGTGTGTAAACCGAACTCTACACACCAGATCATCTACTATGTAGAATAAAAGACACACATGCATAATATTATAAGATAATATAGTGCAAACATAGCTCATACAGATTCTCATTTAAAATGCAATATTAGAATTTATTAATAAATAAATAGCAAGGTCTATTACATAAAAGCATGGCTTTTAGTATATATCCCCAACAATCTCCCACTTAGACTCAAAGCCATGATGCCACACATCTCACTCTCATTCCCTCTACATGTCTATCCAAAATCTTAACTAGTAAGCTCTTTGTAAAAGGATCTGCCAAGTTGTCTGCTGATGCTATCTTGGTCACCACTACATCTCCTCTTTGCACAATATCTCTATTCAGATGATACTTACGCTCAATATGTTTTCCCTTCTTATGGGTCCTAGGTTCCTTTGAGTTAGCAACTGCTCCACTATTATCACAGTAAAGTGTAATAGCCAATTGCATTGAAGGAACCACTCCTAGATCCAGTAGGAAGTTTCTGAGCCAAACTGCCTCCTTGGCT
Source organism: Hamamelis virginiana (assembly GCA_017140935.1). Lineage (NCBI taxonomy): Eukaryota > Viridiplantae > Streptophyta > Magnoliopsida > Saxifragales > Hamamelidaceae > Hamamelis > Hamamelis virginiana. Next base: position 3,443,705 of record JAESVK010000669.1, on the reverse strand, counting down.
GCCTCAGAAGCTGCCACATATTCGGCCTCCATGGTGGAATCAGCAATGCAAGATTGCTTGATGCTCCTCCAACTTATAGCTCCACCCCCTAGGGTAAACACATAACCAGAGGTAGACTTTCTGGAATCTTTATCTGATTTGAAATCTGAGTCTGTGTACCCTAAGGATATTAAACTATCTGCCTGGTAAACCAACATCTAATCTCTAGTACTTTTCAGGTACTTGATTATATGTTTTACCGATGTCCAATGTTCTTGCCCAGGGTTAGACTGATATCTGCTGACCATGCCAACTGCAAAGCAGATGTCAGGTCTAGTGCAAAGCATTGCATACGTGAGGCTTCCTACTGTATATGCATAAGGAACTGCCTTTATCTTCTCTATCTCATCTAATGTTTTGGGACACTGATCCTTGGATAGAGTGATTCCATGCCTGAAAGGAAGAAAACCTTTCTTGGAATCCTGTATGCTAAAGCGGGCAAGAATCTGATCGATATAAGTAGCTTGTGATAAGCCCAACATCCTTTGCTTGCGATCTCGCAAAAGCTTAATCCCAAGAATGTGAATGGCTTCTCCCAAGTCTTTCATATCGAACTGGCTGGATAACCATACCTTTACTGAAGATAACACCCCTACATCATTTCCAATGAGCAAGATGTCATCCACATATAGTACTAAGAACACCATCACGCTTCCATCACACTTTTTGTGCACACAGGACTCATCAGAACATTAATCAAAACCATAAGACTTAATGGCTTGATCAAAACGTGTATTCCAAGACCTAGATGCTTGCTTAAGTCCATAAATGGATTTCTTAAGCTTGCACAACATGTGCTTTTGACCTTTTGCTATAAAACCTTCTGGTTGCATCATATAGATGCACTCATCAAGATATCCATTAAGAAATGTTGTCTTGACGTCCATTTGCCAAATTTCATAATTGAAATGAGCTGCAATGGATAAGAGAATTCAGATAGACTTAAGCATGGCTACCGGCGAAAAAGTTTCATCATAATCAATCCCTTCTTTCTAAGTAAACCCTTTTGCTACAAGCCTAGCCTTAAAGGTTTCAACCTTTCCATCTGCTCCTCTCTTTTTCTTATAGATCCACTTGTATCCGATGGGTTTTATCCCTTCAGGTGATTCTATAAGATCCCAGACCTGATTAGAGTACATTGACTCCATCTCAGATTTCATAGCCTTTTGCTAAAGATCTGCATCTTTATATTTAAGTGCTTCATCATAGTTATAGGAATCAGTATCTAACTCATCATGGATCCTGTCATATGACTCTCCCAAGAGCGTATACCATAAAGGCCGACGAATAACCCTCCCACTACGATGAAACATTACCTGTGGCTATGCAGTATTAGTGGTGCGTTGTGCAGATGTTGATCCCTGTGTACCATCATGGACATGCTGCTCTGGTTGTGGAACCGGCATGTTGATGGTAGGACCACAAGGTTCATTATTAGCACGAGTCTCAAACAATCCTCCCACTACGACGAGGCAATGGGATGTCAAGAACACTTTCATGTGGTGTTTCCTCTTGTACTACAGGTATTGAAGAAGTTTGTACTGGTTTATCTCCTCTCATTTCTTCTAGAACACTTCTACTTATAGGCTTGTGGTTCATTACATAGTCTTCTTCTAAGAATCGGGCATTGATGCTAACAATGACCTTTTGATCCTTAGGACTATAGAATAAACCACCTTTCGTTCTTCTAGGATATCCAACAAACAAACAAACTTCTGTTCACGATTCCAACTTATTTGTTTTCCCTTTCAGCACATGTGCTGGACTACCCCAAATCCGAACATGTCTTAGACTAGGTTTATGACCAGTCCAAAGTTCTGTGGGAGTAGTAGGTACTGGCTTAGTTGGTACCAAGTTTAAAATATATGATGTTGTTTCAAGTGCATATCCCTAGAATGAATCAGGTAAATCTGAATAACTCATCATAAGAGTCCCGTTCCTTCTCTCTGCTACACCATTTTGTTGTGGCGTAAGAGGTGCAGACAACTGGGATGTAATCCCCTCTACTGATAAGTAATCAATAAACTCTCCTAAGAGGTACTCGCTACCACGATCAGATTGTAGTGTCTTGATACATTTACCCAGACGCTTCTCCGTTTCCGCCCTATACTCTTTGAATTTCTTAAAAGTTTCGGACTTACGGCGCATCAAATAAATGTATCCATACCTTGAGTAGTCCTCAATGAAGGTCATGAAGTACTCAAAGCCACCTCTAGCCTGGATAGTCATGGGTCCACACAAATCAGAGTGAACTAATTCCAATTGCTCTTTCGCTCTATAGCCTTTGGCTGAAAAAGGTCGCTTGGTCATCTTACCTTCTAAGCAGGATTCACAAACCGAAAGTGCCTCCACTTCCAATGAACCTAATGGTCCATTTTGAACCAGTCTTGAAATCCGTTTTAGATTAATATGACCTAGGCGTAAGTGCCAACGATAGGTTTGGTTCATTTGAGAAGGCTCCTTTCTCTTACATGGTAAACTATTAGTGTTATTCAATTCATTAAGTTGCAGTGTTGGAGAGACATGATTAATAATATAAAGAACATCTACTAATGAACCAGAACAGATAAAACTTTTATTAAATTTAATAGTCACTAAATTATTAAAATAAATAGAATATGAGTCTTTAACCAAACTAGAAACTGAAACCAAATTCTTCTAATAGAAGGTACATAAAGACAATCCTTTAATATCAAAATTTTGCCTCTACCAAAATTTAAATAAAAATCTCCAACTGCAACTGCTGCCACTTTCGTAGCATTGCCCATATGAAGATAAATCTCCCCATCACTAAGCTGTCTGGTTTCATGGAACCCTGCAAAGAATTGCAAACATGGTTAGTGGCTCCCGTATCTACACACCAACTACTGGTAGATAACACCATAACACCGCTAAACATGTCTCAACAACTACTGAATAAGATTTACCTTGGTTGTTCATTTTGCTGAGATAAACTGGACACTGCTTCTTCCAATGCCCTGACTGCTTGCAGTGAAAACACTTGCCCTTGGGCTTTTTCACTCCACCCTGAGGCCCATGAATTGCCTGAGGAACTTTACCCTGTTTCTGAACCTTTTTCTTCTTCCATTTACCTTTCAGCTTAGAAGTAGAACCTTTTTCAGTCACTAGTGCAGTAGCTGGCTTCTTGATGAGACCCTCGGTTAACATGAGTTCTTTAAGCAGTTGTGCCAATGAATAATGAAGATTATTCATGTTATAATTCAGACAGAATTGCTTAAAAGAATCTGGCAACGATTGGAGAATGATATCGACCTGAGTATCCCCATCAATATCAGATCCAAGGATCTCTAGTTCATTCAGAAGACCGATCATCTTCAGAACATGATCCCTTACTAGGGTCCCTTCATCCATGGTAGTGGTCAACAGATGTTTCATAGCAGTTTGCCTAGCAGCACGAGTCTGATTCCCAAACATTTCTTTGAGATTAAACATTATGTCATAGGTTGTGGGCATAGACTGATGCTAATTTTGCAGAACATTTGACATAGAAGCCAGAATGTAACACCGCGCCATCTCATCAGCCTTAACCCACTTCTGATAAGGCTTGGCTTCCTGTTCGGTTGTCCCTTCATCAGGTTTCTGCGGGCAAACATCTGTGAGCACAAACTTGTACTCTTCAGCAGTCAGTACAATATCCAAATTTCTTTTCCAATCAATATAATTAGTTCCATCAATTTTGTTTTCTTAGAGAATAACAACAAGTGGGTTGAAAGCCATTTTAAAAACCTGAGAATCACATAATTATAACAAATTATGAAGAGCATAAAAAACTTTGAATTCCATTTTAAAACATTGGTTCCCTCTACCAATTTTTAAAAATAATCCGCCAACAGCCTGATACACCGTGAATAGCATGCCTCGATGGGAGGTTGTCTACTACCCATCATTTGTCCAGACAGGCCAATTCCTTTTAATCTTGTTTTCTAGGCAACAGACTGTGCCAAACAAAATTAAATATCTAACTTAGCTTCGGTCCTATAAATAATAACAGTGACTCAGATGGAGAGAATGTTATTATTTATAGCTAAGTGTATACCATCACTTAATTCTAGATCTATTATTCCATAATGAATCCCTCAGATAGAGAAGTGATTCACATTAACAATTACTAGAATTATACCTAAGGAAGTTTATACTAGTGAATCCGCTAATTAATTAGTCCGATGGGGAGAAAGGCACCAAGACCAACACACTAATTAATTGCATCACTTATAAACTAGTGATGAAGACCATGGGATTTATACTTAATAAATTCCCTCACCCACTTAGTTATTTGGAAAGAATGAGGGTTTATAATTATATGTTTAATTCTAAATAAATTAAAAATTGCAAAATTAGCAACTAATAAACATGAAACAAATAAAATTCTAATTCCCTTTGAAGAATAAATTATATTAAAACATGGGAATTAATTTTATTATCTAGTTTCACATTTATAATCCAAAATTGTGATTTTTAATCTATATAATTAAACATAAAGCCATAACTGACAATATCCATGTTATCACAAAATTAAACAACTAAAAAAGATAACAATCAGAAAAATAATTATAACAGTTATGATAAAGCCCAGCTATTATGGTCAGTCTTCAATTCTGAAGGAACAAGGAGTGCAGATCCACCATGTCACCAAGCAACCAATGTAGCCACTTCGAACAGTAGCCGAGGTCTGGGGCAACGCCCCAACAGGGTTTCAAAAACCCTAATCTGCATCGCCATGATCTGCGCCGCTGTATCAAGGTAAAAACCCTAATCTACAACGCCATGAACTGCGCTGCTGCATAGTCTGTGCCGCCACTGTATACTTTGTGCCGCCATGATCTCCTCTTCGGGAATAGCATCCATCGGATACATTAATCCTATGCCTCCATTTAGGAGTTCACATAATGCTACTTTGAAAATAACTAACAACATAAAATATACAACCAGTGTGATAAAACCATCACACAAAACCGCAAAAAAATATACAACCCAGTGTGATTAAAACCATCACACAAAACCTTTATATATAAAAATAAATGCATCCACACATAAAATCATACATTCATGTGACCATAATAGTGGGACAGAATGCTACAAAACAAAGGTTAGCACAACCTACGTTCTACCCATAGCAGATATGGATTCCTAGATTCGGATTAAACCTGAGGTTAATCCATAAGCAGTATCATAGCCTGCTCTAATACCAATTGCTGGGAGCAGAAATCCCATGAACAAGTGATAGTGCATATAGATTAAACCCAAAAAAAAATAAATAAATAAATCTGAATCATCTACAAGAAAAGGATGAATCCATACCTTGAGATATGTCTGGATTGATCTCAAAAATCACAAATTGTAGAACACTGCTCGATCCCTTCAAGCCTTCTACCGTATTCCCCAATGCCAGAACGTGAAGAGAGAGTGGCTCTCTATGTGCTCTCTTTGATGGACGGCTTCCTCTAGGGTTTAGAGAAAATATTTCGTCTCTTAACTTAGTGGCTGCCCAACATGACATATATATAGGCTACGGTAGGGACCTAAAGGCAAATAAGTTTCGGGCTCCTAATGTAAATATTAAAACTTATTTACATTAATTATAATTCATTCCACTAAAGAATTATAATTGCACTCCCTAGCTTATTCCAAATTAAATTCGAGCTCTTTGTTATTAAATACTTATTAATCACCCCATGTTAAGATTATAGATACCTGTTGATTAAATTAAATTACTGACTATTTTATTTAATCAACATCTGTTAATCTCCTTGAGACCTTCCACTTAACTTATTTGATATGTCTGATACAAAATCCACCTGCAGGGTTTGATATAATCAAAACTTATAAGTATTCTCAAGGGGGTATTATTAATCCCTATACCAGGACGTGGATTCCGTCAATAATTAATATTCACCATACAATTAATGCAGTTATCCAACTCATCGAGATTATTGACCTAAAAAGATCTCACTCTTTATGAATCAAAATAACTAACAATAAATGCATGTGTTTATTAAATATTTCTGGATTAAGAGTATAAGTATTCATAATAACCATGAGGTATTAATTATTTTATGTGTCAGTATAAAATAATTACCCCAAAACGGTCCCGTTCAATACACACAAGTGTACTAGCACAAGAAGTTGGAACTAAACCATTCCCCGTAGTCAAGACAGACCTACTAAAATCGTGTGCTACAATCTTACGGATGGTGTGCCCAATTTCATCTCAGATTGTGAACAATAAGCTCATATTCTACAATAACTGATGATCTGATCTTCTGTGTGTAAGCCGAACTCTACACACCAGATCATCTACTATATAGAATAAAAGACACACATGCATAATATTAGAAGATAATATAATGCAAACATAGCTCATACAGATTCTCATTTAAAATGCAATATTATAATTCATTAATAAATAAATAGCAAGGTCTATTACATAAAAGCATGGATTTTAGTATATATCCCCAACAATGGTATCACTTTGAGACATTTTACGATAAAGAGTCAGATTTTCCGAATTTGACTCTTAATCACAAAAAATTTAGTGTGGCTAACCTAGGTCATAAAAAATCATGGGAACTCTTCCTAGACTTTGTTAAGACCTTATATTAATGAAGTCAAGAGGTGGCATGCTTTGAAAATCTCAGAAAATATTTTTCATAGATTTTACAAAAGCTTCATGGTTGCTGCCCAGAAAAACAGCAGCCCAGTTTTAACTTTAAAACGATTTTAAAATTAATCCTATCATTATATAATCATGCCAAAACACTTTTAACATGTTAATATACTGTTAAAAACATCCCTAAATGTTTTTAAACAATTAAAGCTTTAATTCATCTCATGAATTACTCAATCTCTCAAGAACACTAAAATTGGTTTTATAAAACACTTTTTCATCAAAACTAACTTGTTCTTCATTTTTAATTTCCAAAAACAATGAAACCAATTTTGAAAACTTTATAAATGATTCTTAAATCATATGAAGAACATTAAGTATGAAAAATAAAATAAAACAAAGGGCTATTGGGGTTCACAACCCCATGGTCGTGAGCTTAGTGAGAGAGTTAGGGTTTTTGGGTTAGGGTTACCAACCCTATCTAATCCAATAATTTTAGGGTTTCCATAAACACCAAACATGTTGCTAATACATTCCTAATTCAAATATTTCAAATAAGAAATAATCAAAATTAAATTAAGAGACTTTCCTAAATTGAATAATTTCAAAGAGGAAATTGGGGATTTTCAAGATTTGACAATTAGGGATTCTAATTTCAATTCAAGAACTTCCCTATTTTGATTTAGGGTTTTACAAACCAAAAACCAGCCACCATATTCAATCCAAATAGGGTTTTTGAAGAACCCTAAATGGCCATTGTTAACAACTTAACAAAACTCCATTAAAGATCAAATTTAAACAACTTTAAATCATGAATTTGCAATGATCAAGAATCAAATTTTAAACTATTTAAAATTAATCAAGTATCATGCAAATACATTCTAGGGTTCTAAACCCTAATAGCCAACTCCATGAGGGGTGAAATACCCCATGGCCGAATTCCCCATTGGGGTTTTCTTAAAACCTCAAAACACCATTAAAGCTTATTTCCATGAAAACTCAAGCTTTTGTTCTTATTTCAAAAACCAAGAACATCATCCAATCATACCTAGGGTTTCCAAAACCTCAAGATTTATCCATGGATGATCATGATAGGGTTTCATAAAATGAATCAATTTAATGAAAGAACCAAATGGGGTTCAAAAACCCCAAATGGCCGTGAAGAGGAGAGGGGAGAGAGAGAGACCACATACCTTTTTTTTGGATTTTTGATCACATCATTCTCTTCTATGTATCAAGGGGAACAAACCCCAATCATAAAATTAACAGGGGAACAATCCCCACTATGGCCGAATTCCATAGAGAGAGAGAGATCCATAAACTTTTTAGAGTTTCTCTTCAAACCTTTAAACCCAAACACCAAAGGGGCAAAACCCTATATGGCCGAACCTCATTGGGGCTGCCCTATCATTGTCGTGATCATCTAGGGTTTGATACAAACCCTAGTTTCCATTTGAAACACACAAGAAAAACAATAAACAAGGAGGGGAGCCTCCATGGCCGAATTCCACATAGCTTTCAAAACTTTCAATTTTGATTTTAATTAATTAAATCCATTATTGCCATCATCAAAACACATGACCATGCTTGCTTTGGCTCTGATACCACTGAAAGGATGTGATGTGTAATGAAACAAAATGGATTCGCAGCGGAAGACATACGATAAAACTTTTTCATAATAAATAATGAATCCATCCATATATCACAAACTTTTCAGGATTCGATTCAAGCATGGGGGTCATGTGTTTATACATACAAGTACAAAAACTATTTAAACACTTTAAATAAATATACTTACTTGATTTCCTTAGCGTAGCTTTCCGTCGCGAGCTTCAAAGTTATGAAGCCTCCAACGGTATCCACACGAACACAAGACCTCAAGAACCATTGTATTTCTCAAACAATGGAAGAGACAAGCTTGGAGAGGGGAGAGAGAGAGCTCACGGCTAGTAGGGAAGCTAGGGGCTGGCCCTAGTGTCCTGCTCTTCTAATTTGTGACTTTTTCTCTTTATGATGAGTGAGAGGCTTGGTGCTAGTATGTCCCATCATGTAGTATTTATAGAGAATCTATAGGGTTTCTATTTAATACTTATTTCCAAATATAACTTAATTCTTTATATATTAACAATTAATATATAACTTAATTCCTAATATATATTAACAATTGATAATAAGGTTATAAGTTAAATTATAATTAGGAAATTCCCTTCTCTCTTTAGTTCAAGAGACTCACTTATGCTCTTTGTTTGTGTGTGATCCATTGGGTTCACCCCAACCTAGTAGTGGCTCGGGACATATCATGTTCCCTAAAATAGAAAATTTCTATTTTTTGTTTGATTGGAACAATTCCAATTTTGCCTTCATTGATAACACTTATCATTAGGCCTTCACTAGTCATGAGTGACATCTAGCAACATATCATGACGTACCCTAGGTTTATGTTAATAGCAGAACTATATGAACCCTTCATGTTACTTAATCCTTCATCCTCTAATGTCGATGTTAAGATAATAGGTATGGTGATCTATCAAACCCTATCTTAACAACTTGATATATCTTCCACAAAATATAATCTCAATGAGGTAAATGCAGTGAAACTCTTTTCACCGTTTACCTATCACTCTGGCCAGAGATTCCCCTTGAGAATTATCTTTGTGAACTGATCCTGACATTCTCTCTCATCTAATGAGAGTGATGATTCCTTATTGCACATTCATCTATCTTCATACATAACTTATTAGAGCCAATAAGTACCGATTACATCCTTATGGTGGAGGTTGTACAAGATACTATCAAACCCTAGTAACCTATGCATAAGATAGTTATGGTGTCTCAGGTCTAAGGACCACCAATTAAATGGACATAACAATATAATATTCCTTTTGACTTGATCTCCGTAGGAACATTCTAGTAGATCATGTTTAGTGTACATATTCTCTAATAGGCACCCACAGATTAACTAAAGTGTCACTAAACTGATAGGAAAGACTAACTATCCTCCTATTGGAGTTAGTTTAAATCTTGTGCTACTCTTTGTGGTTTATAAAAGTCATCTTTAATAAACCTATGAGTAGGAACAGTTTAGAATAAATGTTTATGAGAAATATCAGTCTCTCTATCTCAACAACTTGAGATGTATATTTCTCTTGTCATTCATTCATGGACTTTGTCATATATATAATTAAATATATAAGACTATTTATACATTCTAATTAATATAATATGAAATAGATATGCTATTTAGGATTGGTTTTAGGGCATATCTCTAACAATGGAAAAATTGGAATTGTTCCAATTGAACCATAAATAAAAAGTTTCTATTTTAGGAGACATAGAGATGTCCCTGTCCACTACTAGGTTGGAGTGAACCCAAAGGGTCACACACATTAAGGGGATAAGTGAGTCTTTTGAATTAAAGAGATGGGAATATTCAAATTTATTAGTGATTTGATCCTTATTATTAATTGTTAATAAGTGAGGGGTCAAATTGCAAATAAGAGGAATATTTTCTATAAAAGGAGCTACTAGGTCAAGCTAGCATTAAGCAACCTAGCTCATCATCATTTGTGGAGGCTAATAAGAGTGAAGGAAACCTTAGGGCCGTCCCTAACACTCCTTCTCTCTCTCCTTGCCGAAATCCACTCTCTCACTCTCTAAGCTTGCTTCACTTCAAAGGATTGTACGGTTGCAAGGATTCAAAGGGTCTTGCGCTTGTGTGGATACCTTGGAGGCTTCATCCACTTTGAAGCTCGCGACGAAAAGCTACATTGAATGAACTAAATTCATCCAAGCATGTTCAATCAATACCATTGCATAACTAATGTAATTGAAATCACAGAAAACAATTGCATTGAATAATTATAACATTAATTGAACGGATTGCATGAAAAGCAATCTCCCAAAATTTGTACAATCATCATAAACTGGGTAAAAAAACCCAATCCAATTCAAACCATATAACAAATTACAGAAAAGGCTTCAACTAGTACCCAAGATTGGAGTTTAGTCGCTCATGATCGGAATTGATAAGCCGGTGACATCCATTCCATGCTTGTGCATCCAAAATCCAAGGTGATAGGAAAGATAATAAGGAATCCAAGATAGAGCAAGTGTGATAGGTCTAGCCCCCTTGTCTAAGTCTCAAAAGAATGCTTAAATAGGTTGAGGAAACCCTACAAGCAAATCCCCCACAATCTCCTTTACAAAAGTTGCAAAAAAGTGGAATTTTTTTCCCAACTAGGAAATTGCTCGGGTGCCATCCTATCGATAGGCTTGGCCACCCTATTGATAGGGTGGCCTTGCAAGTTGTAGGGTGGCCTTGCAAGTTGTAGAAATTCCCACCAGATGAAGGATCCTATCGTTAGGATTTCCCATCCTACCGATAGGGGTCACAGCCCTATCAATAGGATTGACATGAGCATCATATATATATATTCAGAAACTAGACTTCTCAAAATTTTTAGGCATATAAAGATCATAAAAATCGGAGTCCGGATGAGGGAGATACAAGCGTTTGAAGTCAGAAGTTTTCGTTGGCAAAAAAACTGCACAGCTCCAAAAGCCTCCAAATGTATTCCTAAGGTGTTCCAAAGGTATTTAAACATTGAATTGACTTTGAACAACTATTTAAGCTTGCACGAACTTCAAGGGATGAAATTTAGGCTCTTTATTATGTATGAATAAACCGAAAAACCTACACAAACACAGAAAACAACATTAACACAAATATAAACTAAAAAGACATTAATACTATATATAAATGCTAAAATGAGATTGCAAAACACATAGACAAGAGACAATATATCAGTGAAATCACACCCCCAACTTAAGCTTTGCTAGTCCCTAGCAAACAACTAAACCTAGAAACTTTAAGCAACTAAAACAAATAGATAAAATAAAAACATATAACCAAATAAAGCCACTTTCGCAAGGAATTGCGATTGCATTTAGCGGATGCAACAAGACTTTAAACCCCTAGGTTCCCCCTAGTGGACGAGTTATAGTCTCGTGAGGGTTTGCTGAAATAACACCCACAAACATGGAAACCTAGTACATTCCCCTAATTCACAAAGATCAAGAAAAACAAGCTTCAATAAAATGAGCATGCAAAGCAATCTATGTACTCATAAATTATGCAATGATTTGAACAAGTTTTATATAGATAAAATCCTTGTATAGTGAAGTGAAATCACTTAAACACATTATAAGCCACCAAATGTCCATGCTTAAGCAAATGAAATGGGAAACAATTAGAACAAAGAAGATGGAATATGAAAAGAAAAACACAAAGGATAGAAAGCAAAAAGGAGACACAAATCACTGTGGAAGACGAAATACACAAAGAATGGAAATAAGAATGAACAACTAACACACATATACACAATAGATTGTAAAGTTGCAACAAAAGTTAAACATAAGCAATTCATGGAATCAAATAGGACTTTATTGGCTCAAAAATGCCTTTTGGTTCAATGATGAAAAACAAAAGACATGTGATAGTTTAATAACATAGTTTAGGCGATCTACCCAACTTTTAGATACACAAATCCTAACCTAAAACATACCAAACATAAACTACCCAAAGTATAAAAACAAACCAAAATGACACAACTCAACCCATAATAACTAAAACACTGTGCCATGCATCATTAGCAGAATTACTAGAGTTTATAGAAAATTGGAATAAAAAGGTTTCTGGGTTTTTATTATTGTTGCACCATTCACTTTTGAACTTCTTCATTATTTATTTATTTATTTATTTATTTATTATTATTATTATTATTTTATATTCACACCCTCCAACTTGGATTTAGCTTTATTCTCAGCAGTAAGAGGGGTAAAGCAAAAGAAAACTCACTTTCCTTTCTAAAACTTTTTTTTTTTTCATTTCTTTCTTTCTTTCTTTTTTGCTTTTTGAAGATGTATTATTCAACCCTTTCATCACCAATATTACAAATTCTAATTCATTTCCAATAAAAATCTACTCAACATTAAGACATGGCACACAAAATACTAAAACACAAAACACACGACTCAATGACTCACATACTACACATTTCATCAAAGAATTAACTCACCTAACCTCTACCTTTAGGTTTCCTAAGTTGGCTAAGAAAAGGAAACTTGAAGGCTCAAACTAGGTGCAATGGCAATATAATATGAAAGAATTTAAGCTCGAATAATCAAAGATGGCCTATGATCCTTTTCCATGACTCACAAATGTTTAAACAATGCGCAACAAAACCATCAATCATACATATACTAAACACACATAGAAATATTGGAAGTGGAACAATAAGAAAGAAAGAAGATACACACAAAATTTATATGGAGACAAAAGATGAAGAATGAAACAAGAATAACCAAATTTAAGCAAAGCACTCTTTGGCTCAGAATATATCATGAATGATTCGTGCATATGCAATTTGGAAATCACCCACACATATGCATAAGCTCAAAATAAGGGATAACTTAAAGATTTGTAGACTTATATAAGCATACACATATTGAAATAGGTTCAAAAATCACTGAGTGCTTAGGCGAATGACTGAAATTTGAAAAAAAAAATTCAAATAATTTATTCCTTCCCCCAACTTAAACCATGCATTGTCCTCAATGTATACCAAAATAAAGCACAATAGACAATATGCAAAAGAAAGGAATAAATCAACCCATACATCCGAAGTCAAACATAGTTCTTTTCCTTTGGTCTCCTCCCAAAAATAAGTTTCCTTTTTACAATCTTAACCCATAAAACTTTCAACCCAAATTTAAGAAACCTATCTAAGAAAGTTGACCTAAGAATATGAACCTCTAGGGAAAGCAGCTTACCTTTAGGCTTCCAAGGTAGAATGCCTAGGAAGGGTGTGGACTCAAAAACCTTATTTACCTCTAAAATGCATTGGTCCACATCAACATTATCATAATGAGTAAAGCATGCATCTAATGGATCCAAACATGAAATGTATGGCAATGCCTCCTCAACCTTTTTCCCTAACTCCCCAACAAAAGAACACTCCTCAAAGTGATGAGGGTGTAGAGCAGCATGGTAAACTTGAAGCTTAGCCTTAAAATTACCAAAAGAGACCTCCATAATACCTTCCCTACAATATACGACTGCGTTAGCAGTCACAAGAAGAGGTCTTCTTAAGATGATTGGGATTTGTGCCTTAGAACTATGCACAAGTTTCATGCTAAGAACAATAAAATCTGCAGGAAATACAAATGACACAATCTAGACAAGAACATCTTTTAGAATCCCCCCTAGGCACTTTGGTTGACCTATCAGCAAATTGAAGCATAGGAGGACTAAGTTGAAGCTCCCCAAGTTCCATCTTCTCATACACAGAGTATAGAAGAATATTCACACTCACCCCAAAATCGACTAAGGACTTATCTTTAAAATGACTTCCTAAGAAGCACCGAATAGTAAGAGTACCAGGGTCCTTACTCTTAAGGGGAAGGTGATGCTGCACAATAGCACTAGCCACATCAGAAATGACTGCTGGCCTAGCAAAATATGCACGCTCCTTGCGCTGTTGAGTACATAAGTCCTTTAGAAATTTGGCATATGAAGGGATCTGCTTAATTACGTCTACGAGTGGTAAATTAATATGCACTTGCTTAAACACTTTTTACATCTCACTCAAAAATGCTTCATTCTCTTTCCCTTTAACGGGTGCAACCAACACCAAAGGAATGAAGCCTTGGGCACATATAATGCCACAAGATCATCAAAATTTGAGGGAAAGTTATCCCTCTTAGGCCCACTGACCACTTGCTTCTTTCTCACTTTTTTGCTCATCTTTCCAACTAAACTCTACCACCTCGGGGACATTAGACTCAACCCCCAACTCACCCTCACTAGACTTCCCCCAACTCTATTATCAATGATCGATCCGCTCCTTAAACTTATAATAGACCTCATGATGCTGAGAGTATTGCGAATGAGAACTCTCAACCAAAAATGCACCCTTAGGGTTATTTACAGGTTTACTCAGAAGTCTACCCTCCTCTCGACGGCTAAGAGTTACCGCAATTTGCCCCACTTGTGACTCTAACTTAGCTATAGCCTGAGAATAAAAATGAAGGAGCTGGTGATCTACCTCTATATTCTTTAATGCATTGATAACCTTGTCCTCAAAGTCAGAACTCCTTTGGGGTTGCTACAGTTGGAGTGGATTGACACTTTGGTTTCGGTACTGAGACTGGAGATGGGATCGTCTATAAGAATGATCAACATTAGAATTTCCCCCAAAAAAGTTTGCCCTAAGTGTTAGATATGTGCCCTAATACCAATTGTTCAGTTGTGTTTAGGGTTTTATATTTCATTATATTATCTTGTATGGAACTTTATTCATTTATGATATGGCTATTTTTATCATGTAAACTTGTGTTTTATTACTGTTCATGATAAAGTCCTTGGATAGTATGATAGAGAGTTATATCTCAAGTGTTGAGATAGAGAGACTTATAACTTTCAAGTACATCTATCCTAAACTAGTTCCTGATCATAGGTTTATATATTTGGACGATTATAAACCGTTAAGATTAGCTCAGGTTTTACTAGCTCCATGGGAGGATGGTGAGTCTCGAACCATCTGTGTATAGACACTATAGTAAACTTGTGGGTGCTTGTTAGAGAACAAGTACACTGAACGTGACCAATATGAGTACAGCTTATGGAATTCTATTTGTATGTCAAAGGCTGCTCATGTGTATAGTCACAATTGTAATCCTTAGACTTGAGACACCACTTGTTATCTTATATATGAATTGCTAGAGTTTGATAGTATCTCGTACACCCTTAATCATAAGGATATAATCGGTGTTCATTGGCTCTAATGAGTTATGTATGAAGATAGGTGAGTGTGCAATAGAGGATCACCACCCTTAATAAAAAAGGGCGAATGTCTTAGTTAGTTCACAGTTACTATCTTGATGGAGTCTTTGGCCAAAGCAGAAGGTTACCAAGAAAAGTGTTTCAAGGGTATACCTAATTGAGATTATAATCTGGTGAATTAGTAACACATGGTTAAGTTAGGGTTTGACATGAATCCATACCCAACTAACTTAATCAAGACATTGTTTGGTGAGGGATTATTTATAGCACGAAGGGTTCATTTACACGTTCGTATATTCACCCACACCTAGGGTACGTCATGAAATATTGCTAGATGTCACTCATGACTAGTGAAGGCCTAATGATAAGAGTTATCATTGAGAGCAAAATTGGAATTGTTCCAATCGAACCTAAAAATAGAAAGTTTCTATTTTGGGCGATATTGAGATGTCCCCTGCCACTACTAGGTTGGGATGAACCCAATGGGTCACACACACAAGGACATAAGTGAGGTTCTTGAACTTGCGAGAGGGGTACACTCTAATTAATATAAGTTTGACTTTAATTAATTAATGGTTAATTAATTAAGGGTCAAAGTATATCTAATCCTAGAGTGTTATTAACCTAAATGAGGTTAATGGTCAAGCTAGCACTTGTAACCAAACACCCCAAATGAGGAGATGTTTTAAATAGAAAGAGGGAACCCTAATAGGGCAAGCTTGACTCTTCCAAGCCTCCACTCTCTCTCTATTGCCGCCCCTCTCTCTCTCCCTCTCCATGCTTGTGCTTTTCAAAAGTTGAGAAGATCAAGAAGGTTCTTGAACTCTTGTGTTCGTGTGGACTTACGTTGGAGGCCACCATACTTTTGGGGCTCGAGGTTTGAGCGAGGACGATCATCAAAGTGAGATTGCATTGCGAAGGAACATATCAAGTAAGCTTTATTTATTGTTTTTATTTAAAGTTTGATTCGTTTTATCGATTAAGAGGATTCATGGATGAATACAATGAAAATTTTTAAAAATCCTACCTTCCGCCGCGTTCCCCGATTGTATTCTTTCACTAAGTGGTTGGGTGAACTGATTCATTGTCCCTTGAGAGGATTGGGACCATTGATGATTAGGGCGACTACTCCATCCAGGGTTAAAAGTATTGGAATATGGATCATTCCAAGAATTGGAGTACCCTTGAGCAGCATTCATATGCTCTTTGACAAACTCTGGGTATTGGTTCGCCATTGGGTAAGATAAAGTATCATGACTCAACTCCGCACAAATACCACACACCTTATTAACAGAACGAAGTGGTGCCCTGGTCGTTTGCCCTTGAGCAGTGATTAATTAGTCAAGCTTTTAAGACAAGGTTGCCACCTGCACAACTAAAAATAACAAGTTTAATATTATTTTTCTGAAAAAAAAAAAAAAAAAAAAAACCTCACTAAAGGTGGTAATTTGAAAACTGCTAATAGTTTAGGAGACACATTGATGCAATCGAAACATAGAGGGCCAATATGAAAAAGGCCTATAGTTTACTGGGCAAATTGTAATTTCTCCAAATATCAATTCAAATTGAGAAGTTTTTGTGTATGCTTTTTTTTCTTCTTCTTAAAAGCATATGATTTTTCCCCCCTAACCGTCATAAGCACATATTTAGGCAGAAATGATCCATTAAAGGACCGGTCCTTAAATTAAAATAAAGACCACTCACCATTAGAAAAGGTATTTTGAAAAACCGACTATTAGATTAGATAATCTTCTTATATATGTCATTTCTGCCAAAAATCGCAGTGATCCAACATCATCCAACAGTTAATACTGACTATTAAACTATTGTTACAGCATCCAACAATAAATACTGTTAGAGTCTTTCATTAACTATATTTTGAAAAATGATTGTCGGATCACTATGATTTTTGGTAGAAATGACATGCATAAGAAGATCGTTTAATCCAACAGTCGGTTATTCAAAATATCATTGGTTGTTTGAGAAGATGGTGAGTGGTCTTTATTTTAATTTAAAGACCGATCATTTCTAGATATTGAGGTAGGGCAATTGGGCAAAAGGAATTGAATTTTCAATTTCAAAAGTTGGGACATGATCAACGAGAACCACATAAATCGGTCTAAAGAATTTTTGAAAGTGTCTATCAATTGTGCAGACGAAAGAGAAATTGGCACTTGGCAGATATGTTCCCATTAAATGATGGATTATTCATTTGTTTGCTAGCAATTTCATCTCATACTTTTTAGCAAAAGTTCCCTCTGCCTTAATTAACTTGTCCAAGGACAGCAACTTGTGTGCTCTTTAGTGCGTTTGGGGCATACCCGGCCCATTGGAATATTCCCCATGATTCATTATTTCAAATATGGCTGGAATAAAGACATTATACATTTCAGTATTTTAATTTTGGAAAGAGAGGTGGACATAAGTTTTGATGGGTGGCAATATCCACCTCCGTATTGAAAAACAAGAGAATGAAGTGGGATATCATAGGCCCAAACTCGTCCATTAATTGTTGTCCAAGGGAAAAAAAAACGTCTAGATTGGTTCTAAGTAGGCCAAAATTTTGACCACCTCTCTCTCTACTAGAGATAAATTGATAGTGATAAGCCCATTAGTTTGTTAGGTTACTTATTGGAAAGTTGGCCCATGTGAGTCAATGACCATGGGTTGAAGCCCATGAATCCATGGGACTTTAAATCAATCACATTATGGATTAAAAAAGGGTTTTTTTACCTAAAAGAACTTAGTATAAGATCACTGTACCAATAGGTCCAAAAAGAAAGGAATTTTTATAAATTAAAAAATTGTTGCTAAAAGGACCATTCTGCCATCACTTTTGCAGAAATTCATTTCTTTTTTTCTTTTTTGTGAAAAATTCGTAAATGATGCAAATATGTTAAAAATTCGTAAATAGAAAAAGCACCGTCATATGAAGAGATACCAAGTTCTTAACTATTTATTTGAGCTAAAGACAAGAGACACATGTATCTTACAACCTTTTTCTCATATTAAATCCATTTTCCATATGCGGGTCCTTTTTTTTTTTTTTTTTTTTTTTTTTTTCTTTTTCTCTATGTTTTTGAGGGTTTGACTACAAAGATAAATGTATTTCTACAAATATACATTAGTTTTTGCTATATTGAGGTAAAACCTAGATCCTAACATTTTTTAGCTAGGTTTGGTGTTATTTTTGTGCAAAGATCGATAAATGTAACTAGAAATGTTTCGTATGTTGCAATGTAATAAAGATTAGATTTTTATTCTAGTTTCTAATTTTATTTTATGTTATGGATTTTGTAAAAAAAAAAAAATTTTTTTTTTTTTTATGTCAAGGTTCTTTTTTCTTAAGGTTTCATTTAACCAAAGATAAATGTATCTTTAGAAAACACAATTATTTTGGGTATACAAATGTAAAAGACCATGTATATGTCCCTTCATATATTTTCTTAAAAATAGTAGAGATATATGTATCTATGTTCGAAAAATGTTGTTGATGTTGGATTGATACATGCTCTCCATATATTTTTCTTAAAAATATGATAGATGTATGTACCTCTAAGTATTTCTCGAAAAATCAGATTTAGTTTTCCATATTCGGTATATAACTGAAATTGATAAAATATGAGATAAGTTTGAATTTGAATCATTTCAAAATTTTGTATTTATTAGTAGCAAGAATAATCTAGTCGATCTGATGGTAAACTGATAAACACAAATTTTGAAATGGATTCAAATTCAAACCAAATATGATTCCAAGCTATAGTTAAGAAAGGGTAAAAATGCGGTGCCACTAGCAGTGCTTTGGTTTAAACATATGTGGATCACTTGGTAAAGCAATTATCCAAATTTTAGGAACCTTGAGATAAATTTTCCATTAAAATATTAAATAACCCACACGTGTTGTTTTGGATGACTACATGAAATCATGCTCCAAGGGGGTCACATTCAGGCCATACTCTAGGCTAGTCATAATTATTAATTGACTTTTTAGTTTTTCTCTAGACTATATGTGCCAATTCCCGCTAGTGACCCATTTTTTCCCTGCGATGACATTGTCACATATGTTCACTAAAATAAATAAATAAAATAATATAAGATAACCTCTCTAGAGAATCGGTGATATACCGTGAGGTCCACGGACTACATATCTTATTGTTTATTCTTAAGCGGAAATTACTGGCTGGTTCTTGTACTCTGAGCAAAAAATACTTTATACAATTGAACTATCAATTGTTACACATTGATTTCTTGGACTATTAATTTCCGACATCAACTAAACAGACATCCATTTAACAGACATAAAGTCAAATGTTTTCACATGAATATATTTTTCGCCAACATTAAGTGAAAGTAGTTATGCACGTGATTTTTTTTTTACTCTACTAAACAGACATTGATCCGATTAATTGACAAAACTATGGAAGGGTACAATCTGCCACAAATTAATTTTACAGGGATCAATATATCACAATTAATAATCCAAGAGTACAAAATGCTTTCCGCTGAGAGTACACGGATCAATCTACAATTTCTCCTATTCTTACAAATATGAGTCGTCCATGGATTACATGAATTTGGGCAGTGAGCTTCTCCATTTGCTCCTGCGCATGTGACCACCAAAATTAGTCCGAATGAGCTGTTTTTCAACCCTCAAGACCCAGATTTACACGCGCAGATGCCATGCCTGGTACGCAGGCTAGACCGCATAGATCAGAACTCAATATTCTATAAGTCAAGACTGTTCAAAATTTCTAATTACTAATTAGAGTAATAGAGTTGGTCAACGTACAATATTGGCACACCATAACCACCCATAAAAAGTAGTTAATTCAAAAGGTTTATGTGTGTGTATATATATACACACAGGAATGCTAAGATCAGGTGCACCGTGCACCTGATGCAAGTTAGGTGACCTCTTTTAGAGCTAGTTGCAGATTATTTTTAAAAAAATTGACCATTGGATTATAAACTCTTTTTATATTTGTCATGCCTGCCAAAAATCACAGTAATCCGACGGTCTGTTTTTTTAAAAACATACGATGAAAAAATGGTGACATTTTGAAGAAAAAAAAAATCACAGTTTTTCATAGTGACATTTTTCAAAAATCAACCATTAGATCACTGTTATTTTTGGCAGACATGGCATACATAACATGGGTATCTAATCCAACGGTTAGTATTTCAAAACATGATTTGCAACTGGCTCTAAAGGATATCACCTGATGCAATTTGCATCAGGATTTTGAAAATGTGACCATTGGATTAGATATTCATCTTATGAATGTCATGCCTGCAAAAATCACGGTAATCTAACAGTTTGTTTCTGAAAAATTTCACTGTGAAAATAATGTAACTATTTTGTTCTTAAAAATGTCACAATTTTTTCACAATCAGTTATTTCAGAAACCGACCGTCAAATCACTGTGGTGTTTGGCAGGCATGATACTCATAAGAGGAAAATCTAATCCAACGGTCAACTTTTCAAAATATGCTCTACAACTCCACCAATAGCAGGTCACCTAATGCATCTTGCATCAGGTGCACCTGATAAAAGAATTCATATATATATATATATATATGGAATTATAATCATGTAAGGCCGTCATTATCTATCTTATGGTTAGCTAGTCCACTCCCATTGGGGCTCATAGGATAGGTATATTTTGAAAAGCCAATAATCTTTTTATACAAATTATGTCTGCCAAAAATTATAGTGATCCAACAATCAATTTTCAAAATATAGACCCAAAAAAACTTTGATAGTATTTATCGTTGCATGCTATCACAGTTGTTTGACAGTCTATATTAATTATAAAAACCGACTGTTGGATCACTATGATTTTTGGCATTCATGACATTCATAAGAAGATTTTCCAATCTAACGATCGTTTTCTAAAAATATGTACTTCTCTCAGTGAAAGTGGGCTGATGATAAAAAGCATAATGACGTCCTTATAAAACTCTATATGTGTGTGTGTGTGTGTGTGTGTGTACAGTCCCGATCCTATCAACGTATGCTTAATATAGCTTTTAGCTAAAGTAAGCGTATTAGCCATATATATATATACAAAAATGATCAAGTCGGCATATGCTTATATGTAAGTATGAAGCTAGTCCATAGATAATTGTGAGATACATATTTTGAAAAACTAACCATTGGATTACATACTACACTTATAGATATCTTGCATGCCAAAAATCATGGTGATCCAATGTCAGAATTTCAAAGTATAGTTACAAAAAACTGTGACTACTAAAATTGTCACAATTTTTCTTAGTAACATTTGATCACTATGAATTTTGATAGACATAGCATGCATAAGTACAGTATCTAATCCAACGGTCAATTTTTCAACATATGTATCATATCCCACAATTATCTATGAGCTTTATGCTTACATAACTTATGAAAACATATGCTGACTAGATCGGGACTATATATATATATAGTGATGTTATCACTCCTAGTGACGCGCGTCGTTTAGAACCAGTTGCAGAGAATATTTTGAAAAATCGACTGTTGGATTAGATACCTCTCTTATGTATATCTTGCTTGCCAAATATGACAATAATCCAACGGTCGGTTTTGAAAAACTCAACGGGAAAAAAATGGTGAATTTTTTAAGAACAAAAAAGTCTTAAGTTTTTCACAATTAAAATTTTCAAAAATCCACTATTGGATTATTATCATTTTTGGCAGGCATGATATATATAAGAAAGCCGGGGTATCTAATCCAACAGTCGATTTTTCAAAATATACTTGGCAACTAGTTCTTAATTAAATAACATGATGCATTTTGCATTAAGTGGACCGGCCACCTGATGTTAGCATTTCTTATATATATGAAGCCCTTAGATAAATATGGGATATATATTTTCAAAAATTAATCATTGGATTAGATACTATACTTTTGCACGTCATGTCTGTCATAAATCACATATGGTGATCTAACGGTCAGTTTCTCGAAAATATCACTGTGAAAAACTGTGACATTTTTTAATGGTCACAATTTTTCATAGCTATATTTGAAATTCTGTCATTGGATCATCTAGATTTTTGGCATGCATGACATCCAGAAGTACAGTATTTAATCCCAATGTTCGTTTTCCAAAATATGCATCTCTCAATTATTTATGGGCTTCATGCTTACATAATTTATGTAAGCATACGTTGACTAGATCGGGACTGCATATATATATATATATATATATATATATATATATATATATATATATACACACATTAAGTGTGTGTGGGTGTGTGTATTATATTATTAGGGAGTCTATATATATTTGCAATATAAAAATAAAAGAGGGGCCGGGATATATATGATGATGGATACATAATACGTATACTAATATTCCGTAAAATGACAATCTAACCGAAGGGGGTTAGCTGGCCATTATCAGCACACCAGAGAGACAGAGAGAGAGAGAGAGATTGATTTGGATACCATAAGGATTTCAAAGATTATGCACCTCTATAGTAGACTCTATTATATATACTTAACCCACTCATTATATTACATAAATCTCATTATTTATATATACCTTGCGGAGTTGTTGGCAAATCAAATCCCATTAATTGTTGACTTGATCAATTTTTTTAATTTTTTTTCCCAGTTACTTGAATGGCTTTTATTGATGCACCAGCCCATATACGGCCCGTTTGGAAACAGAAGCAAAAGCAGAAGTAGAAGAGAAGTAGAATCTAGAGAAGCATAATCAGAAGTCAGTTGCGTTTGGATACTCTATTTTAAAGTACTTTTAGCACTAGAAGTACTTTTACTGCCTGTTTGGATAATATGAAGATGTTGCTTTTAATTATGAATTAATTGACACAATTACCATTGGCAATAAAATTAAAAATAATTTTATTTATAATTACAAATAAATATAATATAAATAATATAAATATAGTTAATAATAAAGTAATAAATAATATTTTATTTAAAATTTAAAATATTAATATAAAAGGTAAGTGTGAAGGTTTATAAATATGAATATAAAAGTGAGTTAAGGGTGGGACATGGAAGGAATAAATTTTGTTGGAGTTAATTGTTAAAGGGCAAAATGGGTATTTCAATAATAAAATCACAAATCAGCTTGTGAATCACTTTGGGACCGGATTCTCCCAAAATCATTTTTTTGTGATTTTGAAGCAGCTTCAAAGTTTGCCAAATGGGCCAAAACTGCATAAGTGCTTTGAGAAGATGGTTTTGCAGCTTGTGATTGTCAATCCAAACGGGCACATATACTAATCATTTTAAAACTTTGAAATGATGCTAAAAACCAGCATCTATATACAATCAATCAATTTTAAGATCCAAAAATAATGAGTTATGATCTAGTCATCAAATGCTGACTTAGCCTGTAAGAACCTAGAATTTTAAATTGCTAATTATGCGCTTAAATATTAAATTAGAATGATTATATGTTGAATTATGTGTTTATGTGCTAAATATTAGCTGATATTGTGATAAATGAACTGTTGTGATTGTATTTTTGAAATGTGTGGGAAGTGTAGATTATTATAGAAGGTTGTTTTATTGAAAATGAGGGTGTTTAGAAGTAGAAATAATTTGATTTATATAAAGGGTTTTGTGAAATTACCAAAAGGTTTTAAACAATTCAAATAAGGACATTTATGTCCTGATTTCATTTTTAATTTGATAAGTATCCACCGTTTATGAAAAGCTTCTACCACCTTCGAGAGATTAAGAGCCGAGAGAGAGAAAGAGAGAGAAAGGCTAGGAACAACCAAATTCTTGCCGGATTTTCAGTCGGAATTCAGCTTGGAAAGTGATTAAGGTGAGTTTAAGTTTATGTGTTAAGTTTTCTTTATGTAATTTTCGGATTCAAAGAGTATGGATGCTTGGTTATGAGTTTTGATTATGAATATTATGTTTAAATGATGTATTTGGAATGAATTCTTGATGGAAATAGATTTTTGATTTGAGTTTGAAGTTGTAAAAGCTTGTTTGGTTTGATTTATGAGTTTTATGGGTTTTTAAATTTGGTTCAAGATGATTCTTGGAAATTATTCAATTGTTTTGAGTAATTGTTGTGATTTTTATGTCTTTGAAGCTTGTTTTGATGAATTTGAAGGTTTGGAATTGATATATGATGACTTGGTAAGGTTTTGAAAAGCTAAATGCTCGTTATTAATGGCGGATCTGCAGGTGCTTAGTCGACTAATGCATAGTGCCTAGTCGACTAATAGTGTAAAATCGTGTTTCAAGGTTGCTGGTGGTGCATTAGTCGACTAATGCTATTTGCCTAGTCGACTAACCGAAAATCGGCTCTCTGGAATTTCCAACCTTTACAATTTTGGCAACTTCTAGTCGACTAACAAATGTGGTTAGTCGACTAATGAGCTTTGTCTAGTCGACTAATGCAGTTCAAATTGTAATATTTCATATTTTTACTCAAATTTCTTCATTTGTTATCCATTTTGAGTAATCTTTACATGCATAGAACCTTGTGAGACTTAATTGGTGTATATTTAAAGGTTTTAATAACATTTGTTTTTATAAAGTGATTTATTATGTTTATTTATACATAATTATTGTTGTTCATTATTAATGCTTCTTATTTGTGGTTGATAGGTGATTCACAGAGCTAGCCAGTCTCCAATAAATTGTATTTAATTCAGCAATCCAGGTAGGAAAATTTATGATTCTTGTCATAAACGATTATATCTGTATGCTTGTGATAAGATGGAATTGAATTGAAAGGCTCATGTATTATATGATTTCATTATTGGATGAAGTTTATTGTTATGAAAAGCATTGCATTATTAATTAAAGTTTTGCAATCATGATAAAAACTGGACTTTGGGGCAGTACTGGCTTTTGAATTATGGAAAATGGAGAAATAAGTCGAAAGGTGATGAAATGTGATGAAATGTGATCAAAGGATTGTTATGTGAATTGTCAAAGGACTGTTATATGATTTGTTTCAAGGATTGTTTGAAAAGCAGTACTTGCCTAGGTGGAAGCGAAAAGGGTTATATCGTGGTCGTCTAGGCTGAAGAGATGTTGTAAGGCCTAAGACTGGATCTTTCTATAGCGCTGCTTTGCTAACCTATTGGTCGTTGAACCACCTCGAGGAACTTAGAATGGACATGAAAGTTATTTTACTTTGCATTGCATTATGTTGTGAATGGAATGTGGATTGTGATTGTGCTAAGTTTATACTTTATAATTGTTTTAGTGAGGTTGTACGTTTTCCTACTGAGCTTCGTCTGTTAGCTCACCCCTGCTTAATTGTAATCCCCCATGTGAACGTGTTGAACCTAGATGCATGGAGACAGGATTTGGAGGCACATGTTTAAGATTTTGAGGAATGTCTGTACATTCTAATTACATAATCCCTGTATCTCTTTTATACTTACATTTGTAAATATTGTATAGTTAAGTTTTATTTTGTTTATCCTACAAGCCAGGGTTGTTGGCTTATTTTATTTTCTTTTTAATCGTTAAGGGCGTTTGAATGACATGGTATATGCACACCTTTGTGGATTTTTTTTGAGTTTATTAATATAATTCAAATTGTTTCATCCCATTCTTGGTCTATTCTAATATAAGGCATAATATCGTCATAGAACAGATTTGGGTCGTCACATAGCCTAAGTTAGTAAATACTTAAATGGCATTTTATCATTCAAGCGGTCTGGATTATTATTCAAATAGCCGAGATCTAATGGTCATTTGATTGTTTTCTGATTTAGGCTAAGTCAGAATTTGTTGACTATATCATTTCACCAAAAATGATAATTAAATAAATGTGATCAATAAATTAGTGATATAATGAACGAAATTAGCAAGACGCGCGAATAATGATCCTTTGGGATGGATTGTTGTGGAAAGGTAGTGTCGTGGCCCTAATACCGTACAAGAGTCAAGCAATAATTGATAAAAGATGACAAAACTAAGTGGCTAGCTTCTTTACAAAATGAAGAATAATTTTATAAAAGATGTATATAATTTTTACTTGTCATAGAGATTATTATTCTTCTTGATTAGAGCTTGAATAAAAGTGACATGTAATACGGGGAAAAAAAGAAGGGAAAGTTTGAGATAAGACTATGAATTTAATCATAAAAGGAATCCCTATTAATAATAGAAGAAATTACACCTTGTCCTCATGAACTATAGACCATTTTCAGATTGGCCCAATGTGGTTTCGTCATTTCAATTGCATCAATGTGCTACCTGAACTATTCACAGTTTTCAAATTACCTCATTCTGTGAATTCTTTTGACTGAAAAATAGTATTAGACTTGTTATTTTCTTATGCAGTATTTATCCTGGATTGTTAATGGATCTGTAGGCAAATTGGTGAAATTTCATGATTTTTTTCTATATATTTTATTTATTATGAATTTTATTTACTGTAAGGAGAAAATAATTCATAAAAATTAAAATATATTGAGAAAATTTATGAAACTTCACCGATATGCTTATAGATACATTAACAGTTTAGGATAAATACTGCATAAAAAAAATAACAAGTCTGACATCATTTTCCTGTAATAAAAAATAAAATAAAATTGGCTAACTGATAGAATGAGGTAATATATTTGATACAAACAAATAGTCGTGGTTGACGTAATTGAAACCATAGAGGGCTAACATGAAACCAGCCTATAGTTCTTGGGGCAAAGTGTAATTCTCCTTAATTACATTATTTTAGAATTATTAGAATGATAATTAAAAAGAAAAAAGAAAAAGAAATCCAGAAAGAAATAGAGAGGCATGTCAAGACTTAAGAGCAGTAGGGAGGCCAGGAGTAGTTTAAGGGTAGAGTTATTATTTATTATTTATCTTTAGGAAAAATTATTCAAAAGTTCCATTTTGAATTCTTTTTTACCCAAAAGTCTCATCATCTTTTCACTTTACCCAAAAGTTCAAATTTAAGTTTGTTTTTTTACCCAAAAGCCCAAGTACTTCAAAAAAACTGATCTATGCATCAGTTTTCCAATCATTTCCAAAAAACTGATCTATACATCAGTTTTTTGTAAAATGATCAGTTTATGCAAAATCAAAGAATCAAGTGATGTGTTTCTCATTAAAAATGATTTTTGGGTAAAATGAAAAGATGGTGGGATTTTTAGGTAAACAAAACTTTTAAAAAAACCTATGAGTAAACACCCCCTTATATTTATTAGTCTTGGAAATCAATGTTAAGTTTCCAATTTAAAAGTGTGAGCTTATAATTGGAGGGCCCAATATAGGTATATGAAGTTATAGCAAGTCTTTTATTTGGGTGATATGGGATAGAGTGAGTGGATTTTATTCTTCTATCTACATTTGGATATCTTGATATATAATGATTTTGCTAATAAAATATTCTTAATTATGATTTAGCAATTTTGTTATTCTTAATTTTTATTTATTTTTTCCTATAGAATACCTATTTTTAAATTTTTAGTTTTCAAATTAATAATAGGGATTACATGAAATCACATCAGCAATCGGTTGGACAATACTTGTCCATTAGGACCATGGCAGTGGTCCCAAAAGCCTTATAATAAAATTAAAAATTTTGGGATATTGATCATGTCCAAATTTTAGCTGGCAGCTGGTTGATCATTATGAAATTTGATAATTATGATGTTGATTTTGATTAGAGCCAAAAGGCAGCTAGAATTGCCATTAAACTATTTTGAGTTGGTACTGTCCAAAAACTATTAGTTTCAAAACCCCACCTCTCCCACCAAGTGGACTAATTCCGGCTAGTTGGTTGTTACTTCTTATTCAATACTTAAGAGCATGAGATTTTTCTTTTCATTTCATGTCCTCCCCCGCGCGAAAGAAGTCATTATCATGCCTATTCATGTTAATTAATCACAACCAAAATTGTTGAATTAAGTTACACAACCAAAGGGACTGATCGAGGAAGCTGCCTTGTATTGAAAATGATTATTTTTACATTGGCAGTAACCACCGCCATGTTTTTGAACTACCACACCTGTTTTTGAACTACTAACCTATATAAGTGTTCCCTTGTATTCTTTCTTCATACCTTCATAGTCTCTCTCTCTCTCTCTCTCTCTCTCTCTTCCCAATGAAGCTCCAAGCCATTGAGCTACTCTTTGGGAAAAATCAAACACTACAAAGAACCTCAAAGATTATTGGACTGGTAACTCTAACACTACTAGTCCTCTTCACAATAATCCCTCTCTACTGTCCTTTTCTAGGCTACTCTTCATCATTTCTATCAAGCCGAAGTTCTCTTGAGTCATCCTCATCATATGATCCTGTGGATGAAGAAGATTCGATCAAGATACCGGCAGAAAAGAAGTGTGATATATTCTCTGGAGAATGGGTTCCAAATCCAGATGCACCATATTACTCAAACACAACATGTTGGGCAATCCATGATCATCAAAATTGCATGAAATATGGAAGGCCTGATGCAGAGTTCATGAAATGGAGGTGGAAACCAGATGGCTGTGATTTACCTATCTTCAATCCTGCTCAGTTTTTAGAACTGATGAGAGGGAAATCTTTGGCCTTTGTTGGAGACTCTGTGGGTAGAAACCAAATGCAGTCCTTGATTTGTCTCTTATCCAGGGTACGTAAATTAATTATAGCCTGCACCCTTCATTTCTACGTGTGTGTATATATATATATATAGAACCCTGTAAGGATCTCCTTATGCCCTTATCGTAAGGACATTTTCACTGAGAGATGTATTTTTGAAAAATAGACCGTTTTGGATTAATTAGATAATCTTTATATATATGTCATGTTTGCCAAAAATCATAATGATCCAATGGTTGATTTTTAAAATACAAACATTTAAATAACTTTGATAGCAGACATTTAAATAACTTCAGTCGTGCGGGAAAGTGAGAAGAAGGGTGTAGGAGAACATTCCACAAAAATTAAAAAATTTTATTTTGTTCCACTCATCATTCAAATGCAAAATTCATTATCTTGAATGGATACACAGCAAAAATTAAATAACCTCATTCGATCTCGTAGATATGTGGCCTAAACAATTACTATAATTACTATTCATTGAAATATTGAATCTACTTCTCTCTGTCATAAAGGCTAGGAAAAATTAATATGTTGCCATCTTCTCAGTCTCGATCTCTACATATATTTATTTTTTAAATTACAATTACTTATCTAGATAATTGTCATCTAATCTGGTTTCTAAACTCCATCCCTAACCACATATTTTATTCAATATTTTTAAACTTAATAACTTGATCTATTTTTTAATTTTAGGTACGTACTTATCTCTAGATAATTGTTTGCCATGGAGATTTGGTGACACCAGCTTACCCTTTTTTTTTTTTTTTTTTTTTTTTGGGCTACTTGGACGTACATAGTTTTTACAGAATCAGAATCAAGCAAGAAAAATATTGTAATATAGAGAGAAGCCATCTGAGCTAGTCAACCTGCTTATACCCAAAACTCTATCCAACCCCTGCTTTGCCCTAATTACATTAGACTCTGTTTGCATTAGTTTTTTCTAAAATTACTTTTGGATAACTATTTTTTACATTTTTTTTTTTAAAAAATTATGTTCAAACCATGTATTTACATATCAAATTTTCATATGAGAAGTGATGGGACTCGAACCTAAGTCTCTGGTACAACCCTTAAGAGACTTTACCACCTAAGCTAGCTGACACCTTCAATTGTAGCAAAAGTTAGAGGGCCACAACTTTTGTGACAATCACTTATAGTATGAAAACTCATCATCTATCCTATTACTCCTTACGTCACCTAAAACTGATTATCATCCTATCTCTTTAGATAAAGTAGAATTTTAAGCTCCAAAAGTGATTTAAAAAAAAAAAATCAAAACAAAAAATAACACTAATACATACTCAGTCTAGTTGTATGTTAAATATCCAAGCAAGAACGAGGAGAGTCTATATATAATTTTGTGGCTAGCTAGTCTGTGAAGTTCCTTATTTGGTTTCATTGCATTAGTTGTAGAGGTTGTATAATAGATGTGCCAATATAATATATTGTAGCCCAAGTGAGTTAGTTTATTGAAAATGGAGTTAAATGCATCTTAAAGAAAAAGATGGCTAAGCCCCTAATTATGAGCCTATTATCTAAAACTATTTATTTTTATATTTTTCCCAAGCAACAAGGTACAGTGTCCGAGCAGTCATAGCCCAACTAATCCTTACTTTCCATGTGGGCCACTATCCCATGGTCGTATAATGCCCGGACTACTGGCTCTGATTAGTGACCGGCCAAGAGAGTTCGGCTGGTTCCTTCTCTCCACTAAAACTTACCTTATAATAACATAACATGTTAAGGACTTAAATTGTTGATTAATATGCAGCTGATTTTTTTTAACATACTTCAAGTTCTTAATTTTCAGAATTAATAAGAACACTAGAAGTAACATGCATCTATTTACTCCTCGTCTTAATTCGAGCCAAAATCCACATGCACATAAATTCATTTAATTAACCATGAATCCATCAAAATTGTGCAATTTTGAAAAATCATTTACTGTATATTTTCAGGTGGTATATCCTATAGATGTTTCATACATACCAGATGAGAATTTCAAGCGCTGGGAATACACATCCTACAACTTCACTCTTGCCACCTTCTG
Source organism: Hamamelis virginiana (assembly GCA_017140935.1). NCBI lineage: Eukaryota > Viridiplantae > Streptophyta > Magnoliopsida > Saxifragales > Hamamelidaceae > Hamamelis > Hamamelis virginiana. The sequence continues at coordinate 3,412,596 of JAESVK010000669.1, read as the reverse complement.
GACACCCTATTTAGTAAAAGCTAGAGAAGACGACCCCAATGGTCCTACTCTCACTGGCCTCTTCAATCTCTACCTTGATGAATTCGACAAGGAATGGACGACCCAAATTGACGAATTCGATTACGTTATCATCTCCGCCGGCCATTGGTTCTTCCGTCCAGTGGTATTTTACGAGAACCACAATGTGGTAGGCTGCCACTATTGCATCCTAGACAATGTCACCGATCTAACAATGTATTACGGCTATCGAAAGGCATTTCGGACGGCTTTTAAAGCCATTAATAGCTTACAAAATTACAAGGGCATAACATTTCTAAGAACTTTCTCACCTGCGCACTTTGAAAATGGGATATGGAACAGAGGAGGGAACTGTGTGAGACAAAGGCCTTTTCGGAGCAATGAGACTGTTTTAGAGGGTTTCAATTTGGAGCTTTACATGACCCAAATAGAGGAGTTTAGGATTGCTGAAAGAGAAGGGAGGAAGAAAGGGTTGAAGTTTAGGTTACTTGATACAACACGAGTCATGCTGTTGAGACCAGATGGTCACCCTAGTAGGTATGGGCACTGGCCACATGAGAATGTGACATTGTATAATGACTGTGTGCATTGGTGCTTGCCTGGACCGATTGATACGTGGAATGATTTCTTGCTTGAGATGTTGAAGATGGAGGGTGGGAGATCGTACGAGAAAAAACTAAACTATAGTGATAGAGACAGATAGGTTTTGTTAATTTATTTCTTTATTATTAGTATAATTATTTTAAAAGGTCCTTTTTATTATTGTTTAATAAGTGTATGGTGAGTAAATATGGGATAAGATCAATTACAAAACTTAAAAAAAAGTTTTAAAATGACAAGGGTTGCAAAAGTCCATGGGGCATCATATCTCTCCAAGAAATGAATCCCATTTGCTAACAGTTTTTGCAAGACTTGCAGAAGTTCATGGCATCCTTGAACAATGTAGGCCAATAAAACCCACTTTGAAGTACTTTAGCAGCAGTTTTCTTTCCATTAAAATGTCCACCACAAGCTAGGGTGTGGCAATGTAGGCTAATAAAACCCACTCTGAAGTACCTTAGCAGCAATTTTCTTCCCACTAAAATGTCCACCACAAGCTATGGTGTGGCAGAATTTCAACACATCTAACACTTCACGTTCAGGAATTGATCATGCCAAACAAAGGAGGTTATTCATTCTTAACAATCAAGATTTAAATTTATAAAGTTCGCGTGCCTTAACCTCAATTTGTTGTTGTTCACTGCAGGAAAATCTCTACAAATGGCAGCCGCGCATTTGTGGTATTTTGAATTGAAGAGGGCGTGCCAGATAGGTTAACCTTACCACTTTTCAAGATGATTGGCTCGAAGAAAGCCAAACTGACTTCTAATTAGGCAATTATGTAATGGTTCGAATTTGCCTCAATAAAGAGGACTCTAATATAGGCAAATTAATGAATCAAACTAAAAAAAAGTAAAAACAGAAAATAAAATAAATTGAAGAAACCACATAATTATATTATTACCTCTATTTCTGGTCCAGCAATCATACAACTTCTGTTAAAGCTCTTCGATGCAAGGAATGGTTCATAAGAAAGGATCCTAAAGACTAAGCTACCTAAACTAAGTTACCTGAACTAAGTAAAAGAAGTTACAAATTGGAAACTAAGTAAAGGAAATTATAAACTGGAAACTGAGTAAAGGAAATTACAAACTGGAAACTGAGTAAAGGAAATTATAAACTGGAAATTGAGTAAAGGAAATATAAAGATAAAGACACACGTTGAGTGTGGTTGATGTGGTTGAGGAACCTTGTGGTTTTGGAACCTTTTGCAATGAGGTCTCTTCTTCTATTTATAGAATTTGAGAAGTAACCGTCTTCATTCCTTCATTGAATACTATGGTTACATGTGTCCAAGTTGAAGTCTTAACTGCCTCCAGGTTTTGCCTCCAAATCCATATATTTGAATCTTTATGATGATCCAATAAAAGGAAGCCTTCATATAACTGTTTTAAGCAACGAATAACTGTTAAACGGTTATTTAGCAGTTGTTATTTTAAATTTTTGAATTTCTAATTCTGCCGGGGAATAAAATTATCAAATAATTTGTCCCTTTTCATCAAAATTAATTTTAAGCGGTTATTAGCAGTTACAATGTTCAAATTTCAAAAATCCTTTTGATTTTCGGAGATAAATATCCGCTGGAATGGATAATTGCTTCGTCTTTTCAAGGCAAAGTAGATAACTGCTTAAGTAACATTTTGCCTTTCCAAGGCAATACAAGTAATTATAAAACATGTTTCCATTTTAGTACACGTGGCTTCAATTCATTGGCATGCATAATTTGAGCGTAAACATACCACCCGCAGCAAGAAAAACTCAAACATGAGTTTTTAATTGATGTGATGCGCGCACGTCTCTTCACGTTCGTGGGTGGCGGTTATGCTTTGATTATTTTCTTTAAAACCGTTCTGTGTTCGACTATTTTCTTCTACAGTTCTCAACCGTTTGAAACGTTTATCTTCTTACTCTTTCATCTTGATACAAAGCTTTCATGGCGTCTTCTTCCAAATCTGCTGGTAAAACCCATGCTTCAGCATTGAAAGACCTTCTTTACCCTAATATTCTCAATTCCTACAAATCAAACCCTAAGGTTGTAGTTCTTGGCCCTTCATTCAAATGTGAGATTAAGGATGACTTCATTGCTCATTTTCCATTCCCAGAGGATGAACAAACTCTTCTTCAACGTAGTCAAGCTATGGATTGGGAAGGCAATGCAATCTGCCATTGGCCTAAGGTGGATGATAGATGGAGCAATTGGGTTGAAAGGGTTAGAGCCTTCAAAGAACAAGAATGGCACGAACTGGGGATTCATGATGTCATTTCTCTTTCCACTAAAATGTTTTCTTGCAATGGTAAACTTTTAGCTTCTGCTTTTTGTTTTTGGCCCCCTGCCTTTAACTGTTTTCAATTCCCTTGTGGTCCCATGAGTCCAACAATTTTGGACATTTGTGCTATTACAAGCTTACCCCCAACTGGAATTGAGGTCAATGCTTTGTTGTCTTCTCACCAGACTGCCTCTTATTCTATTTTGAATATCCCAAATCTCAGTTACACAGGTTTTATTAAATGTGAAATGGGACAAGCCTTTTCTCCTCTGTCTTAAAGGAATATACTTCTTTTATGTTGTTTTGGATAAAAAGATTTTTAGTTTGTTCTTCTTCTCCAAGAATAGCCCAGGAATTTGTTTATATTGCAAAAGTCCTTGCTTCGAAGCAAAAATTGGCTTTGGCCCCTTTCTTACTGGCCAATTTGTACTTAAAATGTCAAAATATGCATCAGAAGCAGTTAAACTATCAAATGGGAGGCCCCTTTTGGGTCTTACAATTTTGGCTTTATGCATATTTTCGTGAAATTAGGCTCGAACTATTTCTTTATGAAAATCAGACCTTTTTAAATTTTGGGCAAAGATTAATTGAAGCAGAGGAACATCAAGAGTTAACCTCTTCATCTCATCTCTCTTTCTTTTTCAATCTTTCTTCTAAGAGAAAACCCTCTTACTTCGAACCATATTCTGATCCTTCAATTGGACCCTTCTGGTTCAAACAAATTTACCTAATGAGCTTTTCACTGCAAGCTACAGAAGAAATGGCAAACATTTGGTCCAGCTTTTTGATCAGGAGGGACTTGTTAGTGTTTTTTTATGCCACTAGAGGTCGTGGTCAATTCTATGAATCACATACAAAGCCCTGCTTCCCAAACATGTTTGTTAGGAAATTTGGTTTACTTCAAACCATTCTGTGAGCCCGCCACCTCGCTTTAGCTTTTGGAATTGGATTCACTATCATCATGGATTGTAGATAATTATCCTTCTCTATTTATCCTTCTCTCTTATCTACTTATTTATCCTTCTTTATTATCCATTCAAGATCATCCAATCCTAATCACCCTTATCTATTGTGGGAGTCCACTTAGATTAGGTTTTGAAAAAGGAAAGGAGTTTTGAGAAAAACTGGGGATTAGGGGGCTAGGTTATGAGATAGGATGACTCCATATTTTTAAAATACAACTCTTTTCTTATCCAAATACCTTTCCAGAGAGTCTCTTCTAGATTAAAACTCTAACTAAACCAAAAAATTGACTTTTGAGGATAATCCCTTATCTCAGGGGAGTTCTAGGGAGGTAGGACACCTCACCCAGTCTTAGGGTCTCTAAAATACCTTTCCTACTTGTATCTAGACTCTAACACTAAACTAAAAGACTTCCTAAACATACTAATAAGAATGGACAGAAACTTTAACACATCTAAATATGCAAAACAATCCTAGAATGATACAAAAAGTGATCCTAAGCTTTGTTGGATTGTCCTAGAATCAATTTCTAACCTAAATGCCTAAAAAATACATTAAACTACAGTGATTAAAGGACATTTAAGCCACTGGACAGCAACTTAAACATACCCAAAAACACCTTAATGTAATGCCAAAAATATGCAAAAACAATCCTAGTAGCAATGCATGCTTTCTACAAGGCAAATATGAGATAATTGACTAAAAACCATAATTTCATGCTTTAATATGAACATATATCATCATGTGCATTAAAATTGAATCACAAGGGAAGAATATTACCTTTGCAAGCTCCCTCGAACCATTAAACATTGAACCACATAAGCACAATATGCATACAAAGACACTTATCCATATAAAATCATAAAAGATCAAGTTTTCAATCCATCGAACACATATAAATGCAAAGACTCTCTATGTAACTAAAAACAATACCTAAACCATCCTAAAGCATGCTAAAAACATATGTGAAAACACTCTTTTAACACTGTTCGCTTAGGAAATCTTCAAGTGGCAACTGCACACGTATAGTTTGAAGTGGGGGGCGTGCCAGAAAGGTTGACCTTACACCGTTTCAAGGTAAAAGATTGGTTCGAAGTTAATCGAACCAAAATATTATAATCAGGCAATTGTGAGAATTCGGCTTCGCCTCAATGAAGAGGACTTTTAATTAATCAAATAAGGCAAAATAATTGTAAATGACTCGAAATGTAACAAGTAAAGCAATAAATAAAATACTTCAAAGAGACCACATAATCATATTATTACCTCCATTTCTGGTACAACAATTATACATTTCTGTTAAAGTCCTTCGAAGCAATCAGACAGAAGAGGATAGAAGAGAGAGAGAGAGAGATCTTAGACGAAGAGGATAGAAGAGATAAGAGAGAGAGATCTTAGACGAAGAGGATAGAAGAGATAAGAGAGAGAGATCTTAGACGAAGAGGATAGAAGAGATAAGAGAGAGAGATCTTAGACGAAGAGGATAGAAGAGATAAGAGAGAGAGATCTTAGACGGAGGGAAAGAGAGTATGGGATGAGAAAAGAAATTCTAAGTTAAGAGATACATTGAGGTGAGGAGAGATAAAGAAGAGATATGCATAAAGACGTGTGTCTTGTGAGGTCGTGGACCATTTGCATGGAGAGTCCTTCCTCTATTTATAGACTTGAGAGGTAACTGCTTTCCATCCGTGTCCAATAAGGTGTTGACAAGTGTCATAAGCCTCTATGATCCAATTGAAATCTTCACATCTTGCTTCGTGAGAAAACTTTGCTTCAATATGATTGGCTTGAAAGAAAAACTACTTAATTGTCTTCGCACCAATTATAGATCGACACCTGCCCAACAGCATTGCTGATCTTCTATTTGAACGATTGAATGTCTTTTATTTTAAATCCATGATCTGATAACTGCTATTTGATTTTTAAATTGACAACTCACCACTAAACTGGCGGTTATAGGCAGTTACTTTGGTATATTAATCTAGTACAAAGCACTTCATTATATGCTTTTCCTTATTGGCTTAAAGAGCTGCAACTGTCTCTTATTAAAAATATTTGCCACGTGCCCAGATTTCATTGGGCGGTTATTTTAATAGTAAACATACCCCCCGCATCAAGAGAAATCCTCTGTTTTTAAAGAGTTTCGAATTGATGTGATAGCCTCACGTCTTTTCAGTTCTGCTGCGTCATTATCGTTTTTACCTTTAAAGGACTGCGAACCGAGTTCTTCAATTTTCACTGTTTCCATATTGTCAACCTTGCATTGAACCTTCAATGGCAGCTTCTTCTTCTACACCTGCGACTGTGGAACCATCTTCTTCTCTTGTATTGTCACAACTTTTCAATGAAACCCTAAAATACCGATCTGAAGATGTTTACCCTCACATCCTAAACCCTCATTCATCTAATGCCAACTATACAGTTTTAGGGCCATCTTTCAAAAAAGAGATTCACAAAGATTTTACTCCTCACTTTCCATTCCCCGAAGGACAACAAACTTTGCTTCAATAGAGTAAGAAGCTCGAATGGGATGGAAGACCCATTAGACATTGGCCCAAAATAGAAACCGGTTGGAATGCTTGGGTCGAACGAGCCAAAAGCTTTAAGGAACAAGAATGGCATGAAATAGGAATCCATGATGCCATCACTTTATCTACTAGAGGCTTCAATGCAATGGTAAGCTTCTTGCGGCTGCTTTATGTTTTTGGTCCCCTACCTTTAACTGTTTTCACTCTCCATGTGGTCCCATGTCTCCAACAACCATGGACATTTGTGAAATTACCAGTGTATTTCCCTTTGGATCTGAAATTACTACCTTTTTGGCTGAAGGTCAAACTTCAACTTATAATTTTCCTCAAAGCAAAGACCTTAGCTATTCTGCTTTTATCAAAGCTGAAATGAAAAATGATTCGAAGAAATTTTCAAAGCAGGAATATATTTCTTTTCTTCTTTTTTGGATCAACAGATTCCTGATTTGTTCTTCTTCCTAAAGAATTACTCTGGAATTTCTTTATTTGGCTAAGGCTTTGTCTTCGAAACATACCCTTGCTTTAGCTCCTTTTCTTTTGGCCAATCTCTACAAAAGATGTCAAGAAATGCATTCCAAGAAATTGTCTTATCAAATGGGGGGTCCCTTTTGGATTTTGCAATTTTGGCTATATGCATATTTTCCTGAAATTCGGCCCAACTTAATTGATTTGAAAGAACAAACTTTTGTTAATTTTGGTGAGAGAATGATAATGACTGAAGGTGTTCCTTCTTTTTCTTTGGAACAATATTTAAATTTCTTTCTTAATCTGGATCTTCGAAGGAATGCTTCTTTCTTTCAACCATTCTTCAATCCAAAGGTTGGGCCTCAATGGATAAAAAAGATTAAAAATATTCAACACCAAGAGACTTACCCCTCATATGTGACAAATTCCTGGGCAAGTTTTCTGATCAGTAGAGACCTTGTTGTTTCTTCTTTTGCTACAAGAGGCAGAGCACAATTTTTTGAATCCCAAAGTGAACCATACCTGCCTAATCTTTTTGCAAAGCAATTTGGTCTTCTTCAAGCCATTCCTCTTCCATATGTCAGTTCATTCAATCCAGTTGCTTCTCAAAGAGTAACCTTTAAATCCACCGAACAAATCCAAAGCATTCAAACTTTTATCTTAAGTCAAAAAATAGTTTTCATTTCTTCCAATTTGGCAAATCAAATATTACTGAGAACTATTTTGAGACTTGGTGGGAGACCAACTGGCAGCAATCATATGGTGGCTTTGATATTCCCAATCTAGCACAAGTTTTGTTCCCATTCGAACTTCGTTCAACTACTTCAGTTGATGTGGGAACTTCTGACAAGACAGCTTCTTTACTTTCAACTCAAGTTCCAGTGAAGACAGTGAAAAAAGAGAAGAAAGTAAAAGACACTGAACAAATTTCTCCTAGTAAGAGAAAAAGTAAGTATTTATTGATGCATATATTTTATTCAAACTAAAAGAGTTTATTAATAATATTGTTGTAAATGCAGGTCAGAGACTTCTGAGTCAATCAAGACAAAAAACTATCATCAGTGATCCAACTGAGATAGTGATCAGTGATGAAGAAAGTGAGAAAGAAACAGAAGAGGCTCCACAATTGATACAGAGAAGAAAAGCTTCAATCCAAGAGCCTCCAGCTGTGTTTGCGTCTCAAGCTTCTTCTGTTGCTACAGTTGAGAAAGGAAAAAAGAAACTATATCCTGACCTCTTCCCTGAGCAAAGGACTAAAGCCCTTCACAGTCCTTCTCAGCTTCCAAAGCACACTGCTGTTTCTCAGGAAATTCCCAATCCTGTTACTGATCCTGAAGAGGATTTGTCTCAACAAGAGAGAAAAAGAAAAAGAAAAGAAGAGAAGAAAAAAGAAAAAGAAATAAAGAAGGAAAAAGAAAGAATTGCAGAATTAGAGGCTAAAGTAGCCTTCTATGAAGCCAAAGCAGAGAAGAAAAAGAAAAAGAAACAATTAAAAAGACAAAAACGAGTTGAAGAAGAGAAAGATCCTTCAGATGAAATTTTGTCTCCAATTCCTTTGGCAATGATGGATACTTCTGGCTATATTGCCAATTTTCAAGTAAATTCTCATACTTACTTTAAATTCTGCCAATATCTGTCTAAGACATTTTATTCTAATTGTCTTTTTTTCTTTTCAGGTTCCTTCATCTTCAGAAGTTCCTTCTTCAACTCATACTACTCCCTCGGTATCCCCAGAGGTAAGAAATACAAGTTCATTGAACAAAATTTGTTGTATTAATTTTATTCAATTTATTAACATTTCATATTTCAGATACACGAGCTGCTCCAAAAAATGGCTTCACATTTCGATGCATTGCCTCCAGAGTATTATGAAGCTCTTCAAGCTACTGCCATTTTCGTGAGTTTACATACCTCATGTATATTTGATTACAAAAATATAAAAATCAAATATTTACCTTTGATTTATTGATACAGTCAGCAACACCTGTTAAATTCAAAGGTTTGGAAAAAATCCCTTCTCCTCCAATTTCTCAAGACACTCAAATGAGTTCTCCTATCAAGTTGATAACTTGTGAAGCTCCAACTGAGGTAAATATTTTTTAATTTAACATTATATCAACTTTTGGTAAACTTCTTAAATAACATTCAATTTCTTTCCTGTAGACAAAAAATCAAGAAGAAGAAGTACCTGCAGCTGTTCCTAGCAGTCAAGTGGATATACCTTCTTCTGATGCATATTTTTCGGATACTGATGATACTTTGGAATTGGTTAAATTAGCTGCTTCTGCTGTTCAAACTCCTGAGGATGAACCAGTGGAAATTTTGACTGTTCATTCCTATTCAGCTAAAACCAAATCTCTGTTTCAAAAATGTTCTGCTATTTCTTTGAATGACTTGAACCAGACTGAGCTTCGAGATGAAGTGTTAGCATAGTGTAATGATCTTCTTCAAGATTTACAAAATGCATCTCCAGGGTCTCCTACTAATTTGAAATATCTGATTACTCATATGATCACTCTTATAAAGAATCATGAAGAGATAAGGAATGACCTGGCTCAATGCAATGTGACTCTAGAAGAAATGCACCTCTTCTCTAACACATTGAAGACCAATCTGGATTCTCAGAAAGAAATAGATCAGACTATTCATCAGATTGATTCGAAAATTCAAGCTCTTCAAAAAGAACTGCAGGACCTTCAAATCGAGAGGACTTCAAACCAAGAGAAACTTCTGGCTTTGAAAACTGAAGCTCTTCCAACGAAAGAAAAATTGAAGTTTCATCTTGACAACAATCCACAAATAGCCAGAAAGAAAAAAGGACTCATGCAATATCTGGATAGCAACAGTGCTGATTGGGAAAGCTTCAAGAAGTCTTTGCAATTTTTTTAGAAAGAAGGATGTATCTGAAACAATTTCATAATTGCTCTTATGTGAACATTTGCTTTGATCCTTTATGAATATATTTTCTTTTGTGTATATTACATGTTTCTATTCTCCCATATTGTTGGAAAGTATTCTTTTAAGAATCTTCCATTAATTTTCTTATTGTGTACATACACATTCATTCCTTTTAAATGGTATGCACCTCCTTTTAAAACTCGATGAATTTGAAATGGTCCTTCCCAATTTGGTGACCATTTCCCAAATTTTTGATCTTTCAAACCAATTGGTAAAATAGTTCTCCATACCAAATCACCTTCTGCAAAGGTTTTGATTTTAACCCTTTTGTTATAAGCCCTTGTAGCCTTCTTCTTTTGAATTTGAATTTGATTAAGTGCATCTACTCCTTCTTCATCAATGTTCTCAAGTTCCATATACATGGATTGATGGTAATCTTCAAAAGACATTTGATGTTGTTTGGCTACTCTTAATGAATTTACATTTATTTCCATTGGGAGTACTGCATCATGTCCATATGTCAATGCATATGGAGTTGTTCCAGTACTAGAACGTTTCGAAGTTCTATAAGCCCACAAAACTTCTATCAACAATTCATGCCATTCCCTTGGGTTATCTTCAATCATCTTCTGCATAGTTTGTTTGATAGTTTTATTCGAAGATTCAGCTTGACCATTAGCCTGGGCATCATAAGGAGTTGAATGAATCAAGGTAATTCCATATTGATCAACAAAATTTTTGACTTCACTCCCCACAAATACACTGCCTTGATCTGCAGTTATGGTTTGAGGAATTCCAAACCTACTCATTATTTCTTTTATGAAATTTATAATATCACACTGATTTATTGAAACCATAGGTTTTGCTTCAACCCATTTCGTAAAATAATCAGTTGCAACAATAATAAAAGAATGTTGTTTGGATGAAGGAGGAAAAATCTTTCCTATCAAATTTATTGCCCAACCTCTAAATGGCCATGGTTTGATAATGGAATTTAATTCAATTGCCGGCCTAAGATGTAAATTTCCATGTTTCTGGCAAGCTTGACAACCTTTAGCATATTCAATGCAATCTTTGAGAATTGTAGGCCAATAAAACCCATGTCTTCGAATCAACCATCTCATTTTAATACCAGGTTGGTGTGCACCACAAATTCCTTCATGGACTTCACCCATTATTTTCATGGATTCTTTTAAACTTGGGCATCTAAGTAACAAACCATCAGCTCCTTTTTTATATAATATATCATCATACAAAATATACTTAATGGCTTTAAGCCTTGTTGCCCTTGTTGATTCAGCATTTGGGTTAGAAAGAAAATTTATTATTGGAGTTTTCCAATCTTTCTTAACAATTTGAACTTCATTTACCTCCAGAGGTAAACCTCTATCCAATAAAGAAGGTAATATTTTCTTTTTATTTTCGAAACAAATTTCTTCTTCCCAAGGATTTTCTTTAAAACCCGAAGCAATTTGGGCTAAACTGTTAGCCTCTTCATTCATAAATCTTGGTATGTAATCAATGACTGCATCATCAAAGTTACATAACAAATGTACAGCACTCAAGTAATAAGGAATTAAAATGGGGCTTAAGCACTTATATTCTCCTTTCACTTGGTTTACGATTAATTGAGAATCTCCCATTACTTCAATCATTTCGGCTTTCCATTCTTTTAGTATTTCTAAACCAAACACTAAAGCTTCATATTCAGCTTGATTATTGGTTCCATTGTATTCAAGTCTAAGACTAAACTTAGTCTTAATTCCTTTAGGAGATTCAATAACAACTCCAATCCCAGAATATTGGTTTGTCTTCGAACCATCAAACCACATTCTCCACGGAGCAAAACCAATATTAAAAGAATCAAACTCTTCTTGTTTTATATCAAGGCATGGATGATCAGCCAAAAAGTCCGCTAAGGCTTGACCTTTCACAGCCTTTTGAGGCATATAAACAAAAGTAAATTCTGTTAATGCTAGAATCCATTTTCCGATTCTGTTATTAAGCAAAGGTCTAGATAAAATATATTTCATCAAATTGAATTTTGATAGGACAATTACATTCCTTGGAAGCAAATAATATCTGAGTTTCATTGCAGCAAAATACAATGTAAGGCACAACTTTTCAATTGAAGAATATTTGCATTCAATACAATTCAATGCCCTACTCAAGTAATAGATGGCTTGTTCTCTGAATTCATTGTTATCTTGAGCCAAAAGACAGGCAATAGATTCTTCAGCTGCTGAAATATATAACTTCAAAGGTTTATCCAACCTTGGTGGCATCAAAATAGGTGGATTAATCAGATAAGTCTTGATTGCTTCGAATGCCTTCTGATGCTCTTCATTCCAATTGTATTCATCTTCATTTCGCAGCTTCAATAGTGAAGAGAACACTCTGGTTTTTCCTGCAGTATTTGAAATGAACCTTCGAAGGAAATTTAATTGCCCTAAAAACCTTTGCAACTCTTTTTTATTAGAGGGAGGTTTTGCATTAATAATTGCTCTTGCTTTATTTGAGTCTACTTCAATGCCTTTTTTGTGCACTAGATAACCTAAGAAATTTCCGGCACTGACACCAAAGGCACATTTTTGTGGATTCATCTTCAACTTGTAAAGTCTCATTCTTTTAAATACCTTTTCCAAATATTCTAGATGATTTTCTATATTGTTTGATTTAATAGCTATATCATCAATATAACATTCTAGAAAATCACCTATCATATCATGAAAAATAGCATTCATAGCTCTTTGATAAGTAGCTCCTGCATTCTTCAAACCAAAAGGCATTACGATCCATTCAAAAGTACCAATACTGCCAGGACATCGGAATGCAGTTTTATGGACATCCTCTTCAGCAATATATATTTGATTATATCCTGAATGTCCATCCATAAATGACATTATTTGATGTCCAGCTACTTCATCTATCAATAAATCCACAATAGGCATCGGATATTCATCCTTTGGAGTAGCCAAATTAAGATTTCTAAAATCAATACAAACTCTCAATTTACCATTCTTTTTAATCATAGGAACTATATTAGAAACCCATTCAACATACCTGGCTGTTCGGATAAAACCTGCTTTCAACAATCTTTCAATTTCTTCTTTAATCTTTGGGATGACCTTCGGAGCAAGTCTTCGAGATTCCTGCTTGAATGGTTTGAAGCCTTCCTTTATTGGCAACTTGTGCTCAACCAAAGATCTGTCTAAACCTGGCATTTCATGGTAGTCCCATGCAAAGCAATCCTTGTATTTTCTCAACACAGATATAAGCTTCTCTTTAGTTGAATCATCTAAGAAATTACTAATAAAAACAGTCTTCGAACAAGAAACACTATCTAAATTAACTTCTACTAAAGTATCAATATTTTGCAACTTTAAATTTAAAGATTGTTCAGAAACTAGAGAAACATCATTATCAAATACAACCTTTGACTGGTCATGTTCATCTTCCAGAATACCTTCATTCCATCCTGCATGAACTAATTCTTCATCCAAAAGCTTCGAATGAATGGCTTGTACAGCCACTTTTTCTAAGGCCGCATGGACAGCCTCAGTTTCTAATTTCTTAGAGAAATTAGGCATTTGATTCATCATCCATTTTTTCCGGACCACTTGCTGGTCCTACGAATTGACAAAGTGCATCTTCCCAAATTTTGTCTTCGTTAACTGAAGGAATTTTACTTAGATCAACCGGACCAATGGGCTCTTCATAAAGCCTGGCTTCCATTACGTTAGAAGCTACATTGAATGGTTTTCGATCAGCTTCCACCATCTCAAATTCTGCATTTTCATTCAAAAGAATTAGTTGCTGATGCATTGAAGATGGAATACATTTGTTAGCATGTATCCAATCTCTACCTAATAATGCATTATAATTTGAATTTCCTTCAACAACAAAAAATGCAGTCATTGTAGCCTTCGAACCAACAGTTAATTCGACAGGCAATATCCCATTTGCTTTCTTTTTACTTCCCGCAAATCCAGAAATTACAACTTCTGTTGGGAGCAATTTATTTTCTTCTAAATTAAGTTTTTTCAAAGTAGTAATAGGCATTATATTAACGGCTGCTCCATTATCTACTAAAATTCTGTTTAGTGGACAACCATTAATATATGCCTTTACATATAGGGGTTTTAGGTGTTTAGTCATCTGAGAAGTTGGTTTTACAAATTTGTAAACTTTACCATTGGCTTGAAGCTCAACTTCAGATTCTACGATCTCAAGACAGAAACCTTGAGTGTCTTCAACATCTCCATCAATACAATTGCTTTGTCCTGGTTTTGCTTCGAAAGATGTTGGTAAAGTAAAGGCCATATTGACATTTGCTTCCTCTATCATTAGATCAAATTCTTGATCTTCAGGAAAATTGATTTCCTTTGAAGTATATGTTTGAACATCATTTGGATTTTCTTCATCAATTTCCATTGCCTCGCTGCATTGCTCAATGATCGAGGATAATTTGTTCTCATCGACCAATGTCATATGCTTCTCATTTTCATCTTTCATAGTCTTCCTTTCGAACCTTGGATTAGGCTTTGAAGAATCTACATTTTTCTGAATATTTATATTAATATTCTCTTGCATTTTGGCATACCTTCGTTACAATCTTCTTTTTTGAGTCTTGGACATAAATGGCTTGTATTCCAACTCTTGATTTTTTGGATGTCTTAAAACATACCAATTGTCGATAGGCACCTTTGGTGGAATAACTAGCTTCGACTTTCCTTGTTGATTCGAAGTTTGCCTTTCTCCTGTAAAAACACCTGCATTCTTTCTATGGTCTAGAGTACATCCTTTAAAATTAGGCTGGTTAGGATTTGGCACTTTTGGTTTATAAAACTGATTATTGTTTTTCAAACCAAAATTTTGTTGATTAAAATTTGGTTTGTTAACATAACCAGGCCTAAAGTACTGAAAATTCTTTTGATAATTCTTAGGTGGATAAAAAGGTCCATAAGAGAATTTATGATGTGGATGATTGACATATGGAGGTTTAGGATAACTTACTTTTCCTTTACCTTTCTCCCATGGCTTCACAAAATGATCTACCTTCCCAGTATATGAATTATCTTTTTCAGCCGCTTTAACATACTCTTCACCACATTTAGAACATAATTGTTTGAGAATCTCCTGATCTGGCTTCGAAGCAGTTGACATCAAAGGATCTTCAAACATTGGTAATTCTGTTTCTGTCTCTGCTTTGGATCTGATTATCAAACTCTTAGATTCTGGATTATGAATTAGTCTCTTCTTATTCTTCCAAGTAGGAAATTCAGCATTGTGCATCTCAACAAATAATTCTTTCATTCCATTCTGTGAATTTTCCAGAGTAAATTCACTTTCATTTTCTTCTGAATGAATAGATTCAATATCTTCTTCAATTTGACTTTCCTGTAACATGAATCGAATAAAAGTAATTTTGTCAATTCCATACAATAATGTTTTCCAATTATGGACATTTTGATTTCTTTTCCCTCTTTGATCTGTATGTCTTTTAATTGGGAAATGAACATCATGGAATTCAACTTCAACTTCTTGAATTGAAGGGAAAGGGTTATTATCAATACCCATAGATTCATCACCTTTGTCAGGGAACTTTAAATTCCCTTTTTGAATTTGTTCTTGTATTACATTTCTAAATACAATACAATTACTTGTTGAATGTCTCCAAGAATTATGCCATTTGCAATATTCTTTATTTCCTATCTCTTCAAAACTTGGAATTTTATATCCTTTAGGCAACTTTATGAATTGACCATTCAACATATGATCAAAAATAGAATCTACCTTCGATATATCAAAAGAATATTGCCTCGAACCTTCATTCGAAGCATTTTTCTTTGCCTGATAACTTGTTTTACTATCTATTTTTACTAATGCATCACAAGTAAATGGTGATTTGCCGATTATTTCAGCGGCATCTACTTCATAATTTGGGTCGTAATAATAACTCTTAAAAGATGAATTTTGTCTTTGATATTCTTCTTTTAACAAAGTTTCATACCTCGACACTTTGGTAGTTAACTCCATGAGATCCCTGAATTCTATTCCATCGAATTTTTTCCTTAACTCAAACTCTAAACCATTCTGAGCTAACTTCACAAATTCATTTTCAGGTAAACTAATTCTGCATCTATTCTTTGCTTTTTTAAACCTATGAATAAATTGTGAAGCTTTTTCATCAGATTTTTGTCTAAGTCTAGCTAAATCAGCCATAGAAACTTCAGGATCAGTTCTAAAAAACTGAGTATGAAACATTTCTTCTAATTGTACCCAATTTTGAATAGAACCTGGTGGGAGATTTACATACCAAGTAAATGCATTCCCTGTTAATGAATTTGAAAACAATCGAAGTTTCAAAAAATCATTATTTCCAGCTTCACCGCATTGCCCAGTAAATCTCCCAATATGCTCTATAGTTGATTGTTCTCCTTCACCAGAGAATAAAGCTAATTCTGGGACTTTATATCCTCTTGGGAATTCATATGTTCTATCAATCCAATCAGGATATGGCTTCCGATATAATGGGACCTGAATATTTCTATTAAGAGGTCCATATGTTTCTTGAATTAATTCAAGAAGTTGATTTCTAGTTGCCATAATGGGTTGATTTCCAGGTATGTTTGTATCAACATTTTGATTTTGAATCACCCTAAAGTTTTCGTTTTGACTTTGTTTCACTTTGTTTCCTTCATAATCATTAGATTTCTTCCCTATCAACCCCCTGAGTTCATTGGTACTATCATACAAAGGATTTGTGAATCGATTTGAATCTCCATGATGTGAAACATTTTTATGAACATCATTATAACTAAACTTTATGGGCTGATTAGTAAATTCATCATAATGAAATTTACTATTCATTTTGTTCATTTCAGATGAACTACTACTTGGTTTATTAACATCTACAAACGTAGGAAATATAAACTCATTTTGTTGAGCATTCATCACTGCCTTTGATTTACTTATATCACTAAAGCCATTTGTTGGCCTTATATTCTCTTTCTGACCATAAATTGGCTTTGTATACTCATTTTGGCCATAAATTGGCCTTGTATACTCATTTTGGCCATAAATTGGCCTTGTACCTACCGACCCCCCGGGTTTCAAATTCACTTGAGGAGGAATACCCAATAATGAATTTCCTGGTAAGTTCGAGACAACAGGTTGTTTCTTTTGTGAACCATTATAAATCTCTTCATTTATAGAAGTACATTGTTTATTCATAGTATTTATAATGGTTTGTTGTAATTGTTGAGTAATTTCAGCCACTATTGGCCGGAATATCTCAGAAACTTGTACTGCTAACTGCGACTGAGTTTCTGGATCAGAATTCTGTAGATTAACTCTTTCTACACTAGCTTCAACCCTCGAATTTTCTTCATTTTGCAATAAATTTTGATCTTCAAGAATAGCTTCAAGGCCATCTTCTGGCCTGTTCTCACCTTGATTTGAAGATTCCGTTTGTTTAGATCTTCTTGTCATCATAGTAAGAAGATTATATATTTTGCCTTAATAGTCCCACCGGGAGTGCCAAAAAAGATGTTCGCTTAGGAAATCTTCAAGTGGCAACTGCACACGTATGGTTTGAAGTGGGGGGCGTGCCAGAAAGTTGACCTTACACCGTTTCAAGGTAAAAGATTGGTTCGAAGTTAATCGAACCAAAATATTATAATCAGGCAATTGTGAGAATTCGGCTTCGCCTCAATGAAGAGGACTTTTAATTAATCAAATAAGGCAAAATAATTGTAAATGACTCGAAATGTAACAAGTAAAGCAATAAATAAAATACTTCAAAGAGACCACATAATCATATTATTACCTCCATTTCTGGTACAGCAATTACACATTTCTGTTAAAGTCCTTCGAAGCAATCAGACAGAAGAGGATAGAAGAGAGAGAGAGATCTTAGACGAAGAGGATAGAAGAGATAAGAGAGAGAGATCTTAGACGGAGGGAAAGAGAGTATGGGATGAGAAAAGAAATTCTAAGTTAAGAGATACATTGAGGTGAGGAGAGATAAAGAAGAGATATGCATAAAGACGTGTGTCTTGTGAGGTCGTGGACCATTTGCATGGAGAGTCCTTCCTCTATTTATAGACTTGAGAGGTAACTGCTTTCCATCTGTGTCCAATAAGGTGTTGACAAGTGTCATAAGCCTCTATGATCCAATTGAAATCTTCACATCTTGCTTCGTGAGAAAACTTTGCTTCAATATGATTGGCTTGAAAGAAAAACTGCTTAACTGTCTTCGCACCAATTATAGATCGACACCTGCCCAACAGCATTGCTGATCTTCTATTTGAACGATTGAATGTCTTTTATTTTAAATCCATGATTGATAACTGCTATTTGATTTTTAAATTGACAACTCACCACTAAACTGGCGGTTATAGGCAGTTACTTTGGTATATTAATCTAGTACAAAGCACTTCATTATATGCTTTTCCTTATTGGCTTAAAGAGCTGCAACTGTCTCTTATTAAAAATATTTGCCACGTGCCCAGATTTCATTGGGCGGTTATTTTAATAGTAAACAAACACAAAATATGAAACGACGCATTCTTATATAGAGTCATCAGCCAAAACATGTAATGACACATAAAACATAATCTTTATGTTAAAAACAGCAACTTTAATATCCTAACATGCATTCTAGATATAAACTAACCGAAAAAAAATTGCCAAAGACATGCTTCTACTATCCATACAGTTATCATGATCCTAAAATAAGAAAAACACAACTTTCATGTGCAAACATGAACCTATGACTCTAAACATGCCAAACTGACTCAAAACAGTAACTAATATGCAATACGAACATGCTAAACTATATGCAAACACTAAGATATTTAATCCTAAACATACATACATAATCTAAACACTCATTCCTAACCTAACTCATGCATATAATTAGAAGAAACTAAAGCATACATGCTGCAATTTTCAGAACTATGCCAAATAGCCTGAAAATCAACTATGTTATGTAACTAAGCATGCTAAGACTAATGGGAGGGATAAATGTACCTTAATCCTTCTTCTTCCTTGCTCCAAGCCTTCTTCTTCAAGCTCCAATGGGCTCCAAATTCGTAGCTAGGGTTCTAGGTGCAGCTCTAGGGTGCTAAAGTCTCTCAAACCAAAGTTCACCCCTCTCAAACTGGTTTATAAGTGATGTATATATAGAAGAGGCTTTAATTTGATCAATGGCTCTCATTAAAACCCTAGGGAATGATCCAAGGGTCCTAAATGAGTCTTCCAAAGTCCCTAAAGTCGAGCTAAACCGTTGAAACTTATCCAGATAGAGTTTGGAAGAGTTTTAAGGCGGATAAAACTCAAAAAGTTAAGAATTTGGCAGAATCAGGGAACCAGGCTCAGGTGACCATCTAGGATGGTTGTCCATCCACCATGGACGGTTGACCGTCCCTAGGGGGTTGGTCATCGAGCCTCAGGTGCAATTTGTCCCAATTTGGGCCTATTTTGGCCCATCTTGACCTGGTTTCGTCTTTTTTCGGCTTTTCGAACCCGTTTTAAGTCCAAATTCGACGATTCAAGAACCGAAATGATCGTGATTCGATTCTCCATGTTCGAGAAGTGTTTGAAGTGAAAATGTTTTGACCAAAGTCAAATTGTTAAGAGAAAGTCAACCGATTAGCTGCTTTGGGCCTATCAGGCTCAAATTAGGGTTTTGAAATCTACTAACCAATTGCTCTTTTTTCTACTTCTTGAAAAAAGTTTTAAAACATTTTAAGAAAGTGTTTTGAACCTTTTGAAGGCTGTGATTTGATAAAAAGATAGAATCCTGGTCATTCCTGGTTGAAACCCTAATCTGAGCTTTTGGGCCTTAAGAGCCAAGCATGAGCCCAAAGGCTCAATGGACCTTACCACTAATAATCTTAGCTACTAAACACACCCTAAATATCCATGCCAAACTCGAGGGACAATCCGGGACAAGATCGACAGTCATTCAGAGCTTTTGTGATCCAAAGGACAATGCTGCCTTTCAAATCACAAAAGATCTTATTA
Organism: Hamamelis virginiana; assembly: GCA_017140935.1. Classification (NCBI taxonomy): domain Eukaryota; kingdom Viridiplantae; phylum Streptophyta; class Magnoliopsida; order Saxifragales; family Hamamelidaceae; genus Hamamelis; species Hamamelis virginiana. Next base: position 3,392,825 of record JAESVK010000669.1, on the reverse strand, counting down.
CCTATCAAGCCTGACTCGGAATGCTATGAAATTTAACAGGGATATTCCTAGACTCACTAAAAACTAAATGCAAAAATAACCGACTCAATCGGACCTAAAAACCTACATGCGATAATGACCTTTAACTAACTGTTCAAAAGGGTACTATGACTTACTAAAGGTTTTGACACCCTATTTCACTTCAAACCATAGATAACCATCCATGACTCTATTCAGAGTCAAAAATGGATGTCTACACATTCCTTTGCCTTGTGTGAGTTCATTTGCTAGCATTTCTTCAAGGAGAGAAGTTTTTAAGGAAGACATTTTGATAACTGAAATTATGACTGCATATTCAAGGGTTAGAGGCACATTTAATTTCCAACCTTTTGATCATCTTTGATTGTCCACTGACAAGTTCGAGGACTGATGGGACGCGAATTGGACTAATACTTTTGGTTCTTTCAATTTTTCTGAATTGGTGAAGGCTTTGTTCCCTTTTGAGTATAAAAAGAAATCTTCAACCTTAACTTTTATCGCTGCAAGCCAATCACCAACAAAGAAGAGCAAGACTTCAACCGAAGCTCTTCTATCACAAGTTGCTCAGAATTTGGCACCAGCAACAACTGTGATTCCTCAAACTAATCCAAAGAAAGCAGTCATTAATTGCTGTTAAGCCTCCTCAATCTTTTAGAAAAAGTAAGAATTTTTTTTTTATTTCCACTTGAATTTCGAATCATAATTTTCTTGCACCTAACTATGCATATTGATTTTGCAAGTCAAAGGCTCCTAACTCAAAGGCTGCAAAATATTCCTTCTAGTACTGAAATCACTATTAGTGATGATCGATGATCCAGAGGAAAAAATTTATGATGAAGAAGAAGAACCTGATGTGCCTTTAATTAGGAAGAAATCAGCAATGGTTACTCCTTCAACTGCTACTATTGCTCAAGAAAAGCTATATCCTGACATACACCCTGAAAGAAGGGCTAAATCTTTTCATAGCCCTTCGAAGCAGAAAGTAAAAGTAGCCTTTGACTAGCCTCCATCTATTCGTAAAGATGATATCAGTGCATCTTCTACAGAAGACATTCTTCAAGAAGAGAAGTTAAAAAGGAAAGTTGAAAGAAAAGAGAAAAGAAGACTTGAAAGAGAAAAATTGGAGAGAATGGAAAGAATGATCCAAGAGTATCAGGAGAGAGAATAAAAAAGAAAGCTCAAGAAACAAAAAATAAACTTTGAAAATAGCAACTGTTTTCTCTTCACAGCAATCTGAGGGAGAACAAACTCAAGAGATGGAGGATTCAGGCTATAATACAGCTACATCAGAGCCTCTCTCCATGGATCCTATTACCTCAATTGACCCTCAAGGTCAAATTATTGCTGTTGAGGTGACCTTCAATTAAAATCTTGCTTTTACTGAAATATTTTATCATGAATCACCTTCTAACTTGTTTTTTTTTTTTTTTTTTTTTTTTTTTTTTGTTTTTATTTATTTGATTGTAGTCTTCTCTTGATTTTGAAGAGAATATTCTAACTCCATTCAATTCTTCAGCTGCAATTTCCCATGAGGTATTTCAATTCATTTAAAATCAACTCATATTGATTCATGAACTAAAATATCTTTGGGAATATTGATACACAGATTCATGAGTTGCTTAAGCGAATGGCAGCACACGTTGTTGAGTTACCTGCTAACTACACAACAGCTCTTCAAGCCACTTCTCTACTGGTAAGAATGTCACAATTCTTTATATTTTATCATAAGAAAATTGATAATGGAGACTAATAATTTTATTATCACAGTCTCCAAAATTCTCAATACATACTCCATTAAACCAATCTCCAGAAGAAAAATTCCCTTCAATTCATATTACTGAAGAAGAAATTCACAATTACCTCAACCTGTGATGCCCTCTAGAAAGGTATATTCTATCAAAGATTAAATAAATATAAAGGTTGTTTATATTTTAATGCTTTGAACTCATTAAATTTCTTTTCTGTTTTAGGTTGATTTGGAACCCACTTACATGGCCATGGTTGAAATTAAACCAATCCAAACTAATGCATTTTCTTCAAACTTCAATGCAATGTCTCTAGACATGGATGACACTTTGGCTCTGGTTGAATGGGCAAACCAGGAGTTGGAAAAGAATCCCCTCCAATTGCTTCACCTCCCACCATATTTGATAAGGCAAAAATGCTGTTCAAGAAATGCAATGGTTTGTCCTTGGATGATTTAACCAATTCATCTTTAAAGAAGGAAATCATTAAACAATGTCAAGCCCTTGCAAACAGTCTTGAAAATGCTGAACAAGGCTTTTCAATGGAACTAAAGCATTTATCATTGCACATAATCAAGGTGATTGAAGAATATGGGGAGATTAAAGGAGACTTGGAGACTGTGAATTTTGCCATTGCTGACATCTAGACCAGCTCTGATTTCCTAAAGTCAAACCTGAAGCAGCAAGAAGGTGAGAAACAAAAACTTGAACCTTTGGAGGATTGAATCAAGGCTCTCCAAACTAAATTGATTTCTCTCCAAGCTCAACATGCTATCAGTCAAAAAACTATAACTGACCTGAAAACTGCAGCCAATCCTCATAAAGAGATACTCAAGAAATACCTTGAAGATAAACCTGGTCCTTTAAAAAGAAGACATGTTATGATGTAGTACCTTGATTCAAGTGCTGCTGATTGGAACACTATGAAGAAGAGCCTTCAATATTTCTGATTTGAATTGTAATCCTTGAACAATAGTTTTATTCAAGCTTTTATGTTTAGTTTTATTTTGTAAATACTTTTCAATATCTTTTGTGGTTAATATCATTTCGTTTTATTATGGCATCTTTATTAAGTGCTTCAAGTGCCATTATATTTTAATCTTGTATAGCAAATCTGCCACTATCATCAAGATTATCTATTTTCTCACATAGTAGGAAAATATATTTTAAGAAATTTACCATTGATCTTTTTTGGGTGTACATACCCATTGAGATTCTTTAAATAGTAAGCCCCACCTTTTAACACTCTATGAATTTGGAATGGACCCTCCCAATTTGCTGACCATTTTCCATATTTATAGTCCTTCGTCCCAATTGGGGGTATAGTCTTCCAAACTAAATCACTTTCAGTAAAAAAAATTTAATTTTACTCTTTTATTATAAGCTCTTTCTACTTTCTTCTTTTTTCTTTTGTATTTGTATATGATTCAAAGCTTCGAACCTATCTTCATCTAACTTATCATGTTCCAAATGCATGTCCATTTCATAATCCACTTGGTCCAATTCATATTGTTTGGCAATTTTAAGGGAACTTACATTAATCTCCATATATAACACTGCATCATGCCCATAAGTTAAAGCAAATGAAGTAGTCCCTGTACTAGAGCGCTTTGAAGTTCTGTAAGCCCATAAAATATTAAGAAGCAACTTATGCCATTCTCTTGGATTATCTTCAATAACCTTTTGCATAGTTTGTTTCAAAATTTTGTTTGAAGACTCAGCTTGACCATTGGCTTGCGCATAATAAGGAGTTGAATGAATTAAGGTAATTCCATATTGGCTTACAAACTCCTTCACTTCATTCCCAGTAAAAACACTCCCTTGGTCTGCCGTAATAGTTTGAGGAATGCCAAATCTGCTCATAATCTCTTTAATGAATTTGATTACTTTAGGTTGAGTAACCACAACAATGGGTTTTGCTTCAACCCATTTTGTAAAGTAATCAATGGGTACTATTACAAAAGAATGGTGCTTAGAGGAAGGAGGAAATATTTTTCAAATTAAATCCATGGCCTATCATCCAAATGGCCAAGGCTTCACTGTTGAATTCAACTCAAGTGCAGGACTATGGCATATATTCCCATGCTTTTGGCATGCTTGGCATCCTTTTGCATATTCGATGCAATCTTTTAAAATTGTTGGCCAATAAAATTCATGTCTTCGAATCAACCATCTCATTTTGATACCTGGTTGATGAGATCCACATGTTCCTTCATGAATTTCACCCATAATTCTAAGGGTTTCTTCTTCACTAGGGCATCTTAGCAACAAACTATCTGAGCTTTTCTTGTATAATTCTGTATCATACAATACATATTTCAATGCTCGAAGCCTCACTATTCTAGATGTTTTTATATTAGGATTTTGAAGATAATCTTTTATTGGTATTCTCCGATCTTCCCTATGAGCATCAATATCATTAATTTCAATTGGAAAACCTCTTTCCAATAATGAAGGCAAAATCCTTCTTTTGTTTTCAAAGCACATTTCTATACTCCATGCTATTTCTTTAAAATCAGAAGCAGTTTGAGCTAAGTCATTTGCTTCTTCATTTAAGAATCTGGGAACATAATCAATGAAAACTTCTTCAAAATTGCTAATCAAATGAATTGTATTAGCATAATAAGGCAATAAAGTTGGACTTAAATGCTTAAACTGAAAATGTGATGCGCAATAGATTCCCAAGCATAGGAGTCCACCGGTCGTCAAGCAATAAATACTAGGGAGTTCGTAGGTTATATCCACAGGGAGTGGAATAGGTCTAAATGATCTTTATGTGTTGCAAACCAATGAATGCAAAGAAAGTGTAAAATCATGGG
>JAESVK010000669.1:3295236-3342689 GCA_017140935.1 Hamamelis virginiana | reverse complement strand
ATCTTGGACTCTAGCTTCGAGAGTTTGTGTTGGATCAAAACACTTGTTATGAGAGATGGAATTTCATTCCATTTTTGAATTCTTTCAAAATCACTTTTAGAATTGTTCTCGAAGTAGAATCCTAGGTAAAATAGAACTCTATTCTTATTGTAATTCTTACAACAAAGAAGAGTCCTAAGTGGGATCAAGTGGCCCCCCTAATCCTAGGGTTTCTAGCTAATCCTAGGTTAGTCTAGATACCTAAAATACTAAACAATGCATGCTGGAATTTTTGGAAAATAAATAAAATAATGCAACCAAGTATGTAAGCAATGCATGAAAATGTCTTAAATGCAATCTAAGTTGGCTATGGGAACCTAAGCAAGTTTCTATATTGATTTTGGCCTAAAAAATGAGTTTTAGTACACTTTTAGGTTACTTTAAATCCATGGACAGATTTATAAGTAATCAAAAAGTGGGTTTAAAACCCATAAAACAAAAGAATAAAAGAAGTGAAAATGACCTAATATGCAACCTAGTATGATATACCAAAATAATCATGCATCATGCTTGAGAACAATCAATTTTATCACAAGGGAAGGGACTTACCTTTGCTCGCTCCCTCGATCACAATTTATATAGCATTCCAATCAAGACACAATGATAATATAAACAAACCTAATCACTAACTATTAATATGCAACCTTTAATTTTATAGTAACAATATACAAAAAGACTCAAAGAAATGGACTAATATGCTTTTCTAAATAACATGTACAATCCTAATTTCCTAGCATGTATTCTAAATATGAACTAAATCTTAAATATCTAATCCTAATATGACATGATCAAAGAAGAATAAAAGAAGAAGAGAAGAAGAGAGAGAGAAATATGCAAGCATATTAAAAAAAAAAAAAAAACAAACTAGCCTATTATGCAAACTAATATAGAGCCTAAACTATGCATGTTAATAATGAACTATATCCTATGTATACTAACAATAAACTAAACCCTATACATACTAAGAAAATAAAAACCTAACCTAACATGATTAAAAAAGAAAAAGAAAAAGAAAAAGAACAAGAACAGAAAAAAAAACTACTAACCTCTACCTTTAAGCCTTCAAGCTTCAAGCCTTCTCCTCAAGCTCCAAGCCTTCTCTTTAAGCTCCAAGGACTCCAAGGAACTCAAAGACTCTAAAACTTAAGCTAGAGTGCTATGGGGGAAGCTTGTGCAATTGCTCAAGCCTCTACTCTCCAAGCTAGCTCTCTAAAGCTTTTTATGTGTGTTGAAACTGATTTCAGGGCCCTCTATTTTTAAGGAGGCCTGAGTTTGATCAATGGCTGAGTTTAAATCTCCTAGGAATGATCCAAGGGTTCAAAATCAGTCTTCCAAGGTGTTCATACTCGTCCAAAAGTCCCTATGGCCGAACTAGACACATGGCAGGGCTTGGAAGAGTCCCGAGCAGGAAAAATACTGAAAACAGGCATTTATTGGCTGAGGGAATCGACAACCATCCACCCTAGGACGGTTGGCCGTCCCTCATGGACGGTTTTCCGTCCCTAGGTGGACGGCCATCGGTCCTCCATGCTATTTTTGGCATGTGTTGACCTACCTCAGCCCGTTTTGACCCGGTTTCGGTTTTTTTTGGCTTTTCGGGTCCGTTTTAAGTCCAAATTTGACGATTCAAGTGCCAAAACGATCGTGATTCGATTTTCCATGTATTAAGAAGTGTTGGAAGTGAAAATGCATTGATCGAGATCAAAGGTTTAGAGAAAAGTCGACCGATTAGCTGTTTAGGGCCTGCCGGGCCCAAATTAGGATTTTGAAACTTGCTAACCGATTGCTTTCGAAATCATTTCTTCTTCTTGAAACAAGTTTTAAAATGTTTTAGGAAAGTGTTTTGAAGCCTTTGAAGGCTTTGGTTTGATAAAAATATCGAATCCCGGTCGCTTCCGGTTGAAACCCTAATTTGGGCTTTGAAAGGGCATTTCGAGCTTCAAGAGCCAATCATGAGCCAGAAGGCTCAACTGACCTTGCCACCGATCAAATTAGCTACAAAACACACTTTAAATATCTATGCCAAAGTCTCGAAACCATTCGAAACAAGATCGACAGTCATTCAGGGCTTTTGTGATTCAAAAGACCAAATTGCCCCTTAGTAACAAAAGGCCTTATTTTCTATCAAGCCTGGCTCGGAATGCCATGAAATTTTGCAGGGAAGTTCCTAGACTCTCTAAAAACCTAATGCAAAAAGAACCGACTCAATCTGACCTAAAAACACACATGTGATAATGGCCTCTACCTAATTACCCACAAAGGGTAAAACTTGGAACTTGGGGTTTTAACACCCTGTTTCACCTCAAATCAAAGGCAACCATTCATGACCATACTCATGGTCAAAAATGGATGTCTACACTTGCGTCCTATTGACTGCCTACGTATCTTATTAATTGCTCGACAAAGATCAAAGTCCACGTAGTTCGATTACCCTAGGACTCTCCTATTGTAATAAACCACATAATTGTAGAGATTCCATTTTATCTTAGACTCTAGCTTCGAGAGTTTGAGTTTGATCAAAACAATTGTTTTGAGAGATGGAATTTCATTCCATTTTTGAATTCTTTCAAAATCATTTTTAGAATTATTATCGAAGTAGAATCATAGGTAAAATAGAACTCTATTCTTATTGTAATTCTTACAACAAAAAAGAGTCCTAAGTGGGGTCAAATGACCCCCCTAATCTTAGAATTTCTAGCTAATCCTAGGTTAGTCTAAATACCTATAATACTAACATTATGCATGCTGGAAAATTCTGGAAAATAGGTAAAAAATACAATCAAGTAAATAAACAATGCATGAAAATGACCTAAATGCAATCTAAGTTAGCTATGGGAACCTAGGCATGTTTCTAAGTTAGTTTAGACCTAAAAAATGAGTTTTAATACACTTTAAAGCCACTTTAAATCCATGGACAGATTTGAAAGTTGTCTTGAAGTGTACTTAAAACCTTAAAACAATGAATAAAAATAGTAAAAGAATGCACTAAATGTAACCAAATATGCATATTAAAACTATCATCAAAACATAGCATTTAATCACAAGGGAAGGGACTCACCTTTGCATGCTCCCTCGAACACATTTTATATATCCATCAAACATTCCAAGTGATAAAAAAATAAAAATAAACTATGATGAAAATAATATTAATACTAAACTTAAAAAGATTAACAACCTAATATAAAGGACCTAAACATGCATTCCTACATATTGAAAATCCTATCATGCATATTAAAAAAGATTCTAAATATGAACACCTAATCCTAATATGGTATGACTAAAGAATAATGGAAGAAGAGAAATATTATAAAAAATAATTCTTAAACAATAAACTAACCTATCATGCATACTAAAGAAATATGGAAATATAACCTAAACTATGCATGCTAACAATGAACTATATCCTATGCATACTAACAATGAACTAAACCCTATGCATATTAAGGAAATAAAAACCTAACCTATCATGATTAAAGAAGAAGAAGAAGAAGAAAATAAAACTTTAAACTACTAACCTCTTTCTTTGCCTCCTTCCTACTTGCTCCAAGCCTTCTCCTCAAGCTCCAAGGACTCCAAGGAACTCAAGGACTTTAAAACTTAAGCTAGAGTGCTATGGGGGAAGCTTGTGCAATTGCTCAAGCCTCTACTCTCCAAGCTAGCTCTCTAAAGCTTATTCTGTGTGTTAAAAATGATTTCAGGGCCCTCTATTTATAGGGAGGCCTGAGTTTGATCAATGGCTGAGTTTGAATCCCTTAGGAATGATCCAAGGGCTCAAAACCAGTCTCCCAAGGTGTTTGAACTCATGCCAAAGTCCCCATGGCCGAACTAGACACATGGCAGGGCTTGGAAGAGTCCCGGGCAGAAATAACACTGAAAATTAGCAGTAATTGGCTAAAAGGATCGACGACCATCCACTCTAGGATGGTTGGCCGTCCCTCATGGACAGTTGGCCATCCCTAGGTGGACGGTCATCGATCCCCCATCCCCAAAATTGCCCTATGTGGGCCTATCTCAGCTCGTTTTGACCTGGTTTCGGCTTTTTTCGGCTTTTCGGACCCGTTTTAAGTCCAAATTCGACGATTCAAGAGCCGAAACGATCGTGATTCGATTCTCCATGTTTTAAGAAGTGTTTGAAGTGAAAATTCACTGACCAAGGTCAAAGTTTTAGGAAAAAATTGACCGATTAGCTGTTTAGGGCCTACCGAGCCCAAATTAGGGTTTTGAAATTTGCTAACCGATTGCTTTCGAAATCATTTCTTATTCTTGAAACAAGTTTTAAAATTTTTTTAGAAAGTGTTTTGAAGCCTTTGAAGGCTTTGGTTTCATAAAAATATCGAATCCCGGTCGCTTCCGGTCGAAACCCTAATCTGGGCTTTGAAAGGGCTTTTCGAGCCTCGAGAGTCAAATATAAGCCAGAAGGCTCCACAGATCTTGCCACTGATCAAATTAGCTACTAAACACACTTTAAATACCTATGCCAAAGCCTCGAGACCATTCGAGATAAGATCGACAGTCATTCGAGGCTTTTGTGATTCAAAGGACAGTACTGCCCTTCAGTCACAAAAGACCTTATTTTCTATCAAGCCTGGCTCAGAATGCCATGGAATTTTGCAGGGATGTTCCTAGACTCTCTAAAAACCTAATGCAAAAGAACCGACTCAATCTGACTTAAAAACCTACATGCGATAATGACCTCTACCTAATTACCCACAAAGGGTAAAACTGACAACTTAGGGTTTTGACACCCTATTTCATTTCTAAACATAGGCAACCATTCATGACCATACTCATGGTCAAAAATGGATGTCTACAATAGCATACTAGCCAGAGTTGTCAGAAGAGGAAATGAAGGTCTTTATAGAGCTCGAAACGGTATATCAGGATTTGAACAGTAGATATCCAACCATCAGAGATAAACACACATGTGTTAATGTCATCACCTCATATCAAGAATACACATCAGATTTGTATAGATTGATAATGGTATGGATGTATCTGAGTATATTCATTACCATCCCTTCAAAAGCAGGGAGACTAACAGTGAAAGACATGTGGCCAATTATTTGCAGAATGAAATGTGGGAAAACAATTTGCTAGGCATCCTTGGGAACTGCTCAACTGTATTTGGGTTTCTAGCAGTATTCGAGAATAGCCACAGGGGTACTGAGTAGGAAGGATAATGCAGTGTATGGTCCATTTTGGCTAGCACAAATATTTGTATGATGGCGTTTCAATTCCCTGAGTCCTAGAATATCTTATATATCTGCAGTTGATCTTGCTAGGAAAGGTAGTGTAGAGGTATTTCATGATATAAAGCCTCCAAGAATTCTATCCAAACATGTCTACAAATCTTGAATGATTCTTTTGAAATGAAGTGGAGAGTTGTGTATGACAATTATGAAAGCTGGTGGCCTTCCCATTCTCAAACTTCAGTAAAATTATATGGTCAGAAGCGTGGTATCATTGATGAACAATATCTAGGAGTTATACGAACATTGGCTGCAGGGTATCTATTTGGGGTTCCAGAGTATAAAATACCTCGTAAAAGAGTTTGGGACAAAGAACCAGTGATCATCAGATATAGGCTAGACAGAGTAGCAAGGCAATTTGGTTTCATCCATACTATTCCATTTCGATTAAAGACTGTTCATACCGTGGAAGAAGCAGCTGAATATTTGAACTTCCTATATATTGAACCCAAAAGTTGTTGGCTTCCCGGACGAAAATATAAAGGACTGTTTGAAATTTAGCATAAGCATTGGTGGATTAAAATACTTCAAGACAATTTCTCAAAGGCTATCTCCTTCTACAAATCTCAGTAAAAGTTCAAGCTTAAAACCCCATGAAGAAATTGAGCAACACTCTTCTATGCAAATTGATGAAAGTATGGAAGAAATAACTTTGTTTGGCTCAGCTGTAGATTTGGATCCTAATGAGAAATTGTATGAATCAGATTTCTCAGGGGCACAAGAAATTGTTTCAGAGACTGAAGCACAAGATGTTCAAGGTTCTGTGGTGAAGCAAACAACTCCTTCTGTTGAGACCCAAGATATTTCCTCTCAGAAGAAGAAAGAAAGTAGCAAAAATGTAATTGAAGAACCCAATGACTCAGCAGTGGACTCTGTTATTGCTATCACTCAAACTCCAACCACTGTTTTGATGCCTCTAGAAGTCCCCGAAAGGAAAGAAAGCAGTAAAAAAATATCTCAAGCAAGCAAGAGAGTAAAAGGACTTGTAAGTGAAGAAACAAAGAAACCAATATTTGCTCTTGTTGTGGCTACAATTCAAACTTCAATAACTGTTCCGAAAACTTCAGTAGTGGTTTTTACTAGTCCTATTTTGCCAATTTCATTAGGAGAGAAAGATCCGGTTAGATTAAAGGGTATAACCTTATCAGATCTCCTAGAAAATGTGAATCCTCCCATCAGTCAAGAGATTATCACTGTGCCATCTGATCAAAAGTCCCATATGTTCATGGTAGAGGATCCCAAACAATCAACACCAGAATTCACTGTTCCATTACCAGACATATCATTCACACCAGCAGTGACAACAAGTTTGAGTGCCTTAGAAGTATCTCCCAGCACTTCTTTAGTTCCTCTTGCTGAATTTGTGGAATCGACCAGTATGCATACTCTTGCTGAAAATCCTCATGTGGAGAAATTTAATGTTGCGGTCAAGGAGAATCAAATGTCAAGACATCATAATAGATTAGTGGAACGGGAGACGAAAGGATTATTTAATGATGAAAGACTTGAAGTAAAAGCTCGTATTATAACAGCACCATCGGTCATAATGGAAAGAGCCCATAAATTGTTCCCTTGGTTCCTGTCATTATATCCATAAAATCCCTTATCAATCAATTTTATAATGGAACAGCCCCTAGAGGAAAAGCAGAAGAAAGCTCTGGATTTAACAATGATGTTGGTTTCTCTTTGCATTGGTATAAAGGATTTGTATAATCAATCAATAGAGCAATTGCGAGACCAAAATGCTATCTGCAATCTTTTGAAGAAGTGCGATTTTGATACAAGCTTAATAGATCCTTTCTTGGATACAGTCTTACAGTTCAAACAGCTGGAGATGGAAGAACGGGGTTATTTAGCTGTGCTGTCTACAAAGTTTGAGAAAGTAAAACAAGTTGAGTAAGAATATATCCAGATACGGCCTCAAATGGAGAGCTATGGCAAATGTATAGAGGAGAGCAAAGTTGTTCAACAGAAATTGATTCATATAAATGAACAAATTGACATCCCAAAAGGCACAGCTAGAACACAAGGCACAAGTTCTTCAGCAGCAAGAAGAGGCTTCAAGAAAAGTAGTCAAACACCGGCAGAGAATAAATCAAATCATCGCCACCACCCGGATGGGAACAGAGATAACTTAGGAATCCATAAATCAAGTGCAAGCACAAAAACAAATAGCAGAAGGACAAATGAGAGATTTAGGCTTTAATCTCTAAAATGTAATGATGTGTAATGAATCCAATTAATGTAATGCATTTTGTCTTCAAGGAAAATACTTTTTTAACCATTTTCCATTTATGGATTCTTTCAATTCAATTACATCATGAGAAATTAGCCTGTAATACCCAGTAGCATAGGCCTTAGTAATGACATAGAGTTGAGTCTCATAATTGGCATGAAATTTGGACTGCCCATCTTTGCCCTGATACTGTCTTGTACTTTGAGCACAATATCCCCAACTACAAAAGTTTTCTCATAAACCTTTTTATCATACGCTTTTGCCATTTGTTTGGCATAGATATGCAAATTTCCCACTGCTTGCATTCTTTTTTCTTCCAACATGAGTAAATCATCAATCCTCATCTTAGCATAATCCATTGATTCTACGGGAACCTCTATTGAAGCAAGAAATCTAGGAGAGGGTATCAATAATTCTGCATGAATAATTGCTTTTGTCCCATATACTAGAGCAAATGGGGTTTCTCCTGTAGCTATCCACAATCCTGTTCTGTATGCCCACAAAGCAGTAATCAACTTTTCATGCCAATCTTTTTGTGATTGTTTAACAGTTTTCTTCAAAATTTTCAAAAGAGTTTTGTTTGTTACATCTGCTCGATCATTTCCTTCTGGATAATAAGTTGTAGACTGTGCATGAAAAAAGTTGAACTTCTGGCATAAATCGTTCAATCTCCCTTGAAATTGAGTACCATGATCAATCACCAATATCTGCAGTAACCCAAAACGAACAATAATATTCTCTTGGATAAACAAGGATACAGCTGCAGAAATAGCTTTTTGCAAGGAACATCATCTACCCATTTACTGAAATATTCAGTAGCCACCAAAATCCATACACGATTTTTGCTAGAGGATAGATTAATCTTTCCAATCAGATCAAGTCCCCAACGCTGAAAAGGCCAATAGGCATTGATTGGACAAAGCATATGAGCAGGTTGTTGCTTAATGTTTGCATGTATCTGGCACAAATGACATCTTCTTGTAAAATATGTACAATCTTTAGCCATAGTTGGCCAATAATATCTCATACGAGATTTTTTTTTTTATGTAAACGAACAACTCATGCATGCTCTTCACAAGTGCCAGAATGTATTTCTTGCATAGAAACACATCTTAAGAATATCCCATTAAAGTCTCGCTTGTAGAGAAAACCATGCAAGTAAATATACCGAATACTTTGCTGTCGAATACTTTTTGCAGAATTTCTATATTGTAGCAACACACCTCTGGCCAGATAATCAATAATGGGTTGATACCAATCTTCAGCAGATAAAGTTGGAAGACCGGATTGTGTTTCATTAACTTCTTCTTTCCTTTCATCAAAACTCAGAATAATAACTAAAAAGGAACATTTCTTTTAATGACTGCAACCTGTGCTTGTAACTGATAATCATCCATTTGTATCTTAGAAGCAACAGTGGCCAAGGAATCCGCATGACTGTTTTGTGACCTGATGACATAATGTAACTCAACTTTCTGGAAATGACTCAAAAGGAAATTGGCCTTTGTGAAATATGGTATCAAATAAGCTTCCCATACTTGAAAATCTCCTTTCAATTGTGAAATAACTAACATTGAGTCCCCAAATACTTGCAAATTAGTTATACCCACATATTGCGCTAAGAATAAACCCAAAAGTAATGCTTCATACTCTGCAACATTATTTGTAGTGACAAATGTGGTTTTGAAAGCAAAGGTAATAATTTGTCCTTCTAGGTTTCAGAAAACTAACCCAATTCCTCCATCAATTGTTGATCCATCAATTGGTTTAAGAGATTTTCTTGCAGAAGTAGCATCAAAGTGAAGAATCTAAGAAGTTTCCACAGTATTGAAAACATGTTCATCTTTCAGCTCATCAGAAATTAAGTAATTATCCGAACATGGATTTTCTACCAAAAGGTCCGCAATTGTCTGTCCTTTAATTGCTTTCTGATTCTTGCACCTTAGATCAAATTGAGTGAGTTTTAGACTATATCTAGCCAGTTTTCCGAAAAGAACTGGTTGCTGAAGAAAATATTTCACAGGATCTACATTGGTAATAACATATGTAGTCTATCCAAACATATAGTGATGAAACTTATCAGTAGCAAAGACCAAAGTCAAGCACAACTTTTCAATACAAAAATATTTGAGCTCTGCAGCATGGTAAACTTTACAAAAATAATAAACCGAATGTTCTTTTCCCATCTCATCTAACTGTGCAAGCAGAGCACCCATGGCTTCCGGAGTAGTAGATAAGTATAGAATTAAAGGTCGTTTTGCAGTAGAAGCTCTTAGAATTTGCGATTTCAGCAGTTCGACTTTCAATGCCTCAAATGCTTTCTGACATGATAAATCCAAGACATACTTGACATCTTTCCACAGCAACTTGTTCATGGGGGCAACCTTTTTAGCTGGATTTGGGATGAATCTTCTGATGTAGGAAATTCTACCTAAGAAACTTTTCAGTTGTTCGACAGATTTTGGCGGTTGCATTTCTTAAATTGCCCTGAGTTTTCCTTTGTCTATCTCTATTCCTTGATACCTCACAACAAATCCCATAAATTTTTCTGATTTTACTCCGAAAGCACATTTCAACGGATTCATCTTCACTGAGTATTGCTCACAACGAACAAATTTTTTTTTTTAAAACCGTCAAATGATCTTCATTTTCTTTCGATCGTACCACCAAATCATCAACATAAAACTCCACTTCAGAATGCATAAAATCTTGAAAGATGATTGTCATGGACTGTTGATAAGTTGCACCTGCATTCCACAATCCAAAAGGCATGATAGTATAGCACAAAACTCTCAAAGGTGTTATGAAACTAGTCTTTGCTTCATCTTCTTTGGCCATTTTGATTTGATTGTATCCACTATATCCATCCATAAAACTGAAAGTATGATAATGTGAAGTATCATCAATCAATAATTCCATATTTGGTATTACTGATTTGATTGTATCCACTGTTCTTCGCGTACAAATTTTGCATCAATTAATTTCTTCACTTCAGCGATGATTTTCTTTTCAATCTCTGGTTTGAATTTCATCATAGCTTGTTTTACAGGTTTCACATGTGGAAAATTATGCAATTTGTGAACAGCTTGTCTTCTGGTAATCCAGGCATTTTTTCATAATTTCATGCAAAAACATCAGTTTTATATTTCTTCAATAGTTCAATTAATAGTAATTTCTCTTCTGGTATCATATTCTTAGCAACAAAGGTTTTTCGAATTTCTTGTTCAGTCCCCAAATTTATTTTTTCTAGTTCTTCGCATACAGCTGGAATTCCTCCTTCAAAATACTCAGGAGCTGGAATTACTTCTTCGTCTTCTATGGTGTCAATTAATTCGATTGAAAATATGTCGACCAAATCAAGGAAGTTGCAATTTGAACCATCCATTATCAT
This sequence comes from Hamamelis virginiana, assembly GCA_017140935.1. NCBI lineage: Eukaryota > Viridiplantae > Streptophyta > Magnoliopsida > Saxifragales > Hamamelidaceae > Hamamelis > Hamamelis virginiana. Next base: position 3,331,774 of record JAESVK010000669.1, on the reverse strand, counting down.
GTAAAGATTTAACAAAAGCACCAGATATTCCAAGTTGTATAAGTGCAAAATGTCACTTCCGGAAAAGGATAAGTATTTTAAACAAATTTTACACAATTATCCTCTCAATCCAATTTGACTTTTCATGATAAAAGTATATCATAAAAAGAGATTCAAATTAAACATGGCTCCAAAAAGGAAACTCAAAATCATTGCTCTGGGAAGGAGACTCAAAATTAGTGTTCCGGAAAGGAGACTCAAATTAAACATTGCTTTAAAAAGGAGATTCAAAATCACTGCTCCGGAAAGGAGACTCAAATTAAGCATTGATCCAAAAAGGAGACTCAAAATCAGTGCTCCGGAAATAAGACTCAAATTAAACATTGCTCCAATAAAGAAACTCAAAATTAGTGCTTCGGAAAGGAGACTCAAAATTAGACTAAAAAATGGTCGTTGTAGTATAGTGGTGAGTATTCCCGCCTGTCAAGCGGGTGACCCGGGTTCGATCCCCGGCAACAGCGCCATTTTTGTCACCTCTAAAAGATCAGGTCACCATCAGAGACGTATCCCGATGAGCAAACAGCGGCAATGGTCCCGTCACAACCATTTCCGGTTCCAAGGGAGGTGACATCACAAGAAAAAATGATTCTTGATAAAAAAATGTAAGATCGGATTCGAGAATCGTTTTTCCAATGATAGATATATATATTTTAAAATATACATCTATCATTGGTTGATGCTTTAGACAGATTCAGCTTTCAAATTATAAACAATAAATAAACTTTATTGATAACAATAGAATATTTACACTTACAGAAATCGATAAAATAGTACACTGTGAAGAACTTTCTTACACACTTTTAGAATGTTTTCACTTTCTCTCTCTAGTATTGACAGAAAACAAGAAAATTCTCTCAAAGTAATGAAAGACTGGTCCATATTACATGTACTCTACTCCTACTTATAGTGAAATTATATAACAAAATTTCACTTATAATTATTAGATCTGTTACAAGGATATAACACGTGACTAACAATAAATGTGAATTGACAAAAATATCACAAAAGTATATCTTATTTTAATAATGTCACTCGTCAATTCCGCAATGTACATATTTATTCTTCCGCATTAGCATCAATTCTGATGACCAGAATTATGTATCCTCTCAATCTTTTTTTACCTTTTTGACCATCTAATACCCTTTTTCTTGAAAGTTAGATTTTGGACCTTATAATTCTGATTAGGTTGATTAGGCTTATTATTTTGATAAGATTTATTATTCTGATAAGACCTAAAATTATGATTAGGCCTAAAATTTGAATTATGCCTAAAATTTTGTTTATTATTCTTATTATTAGGTCCCTTTATTCTCTCAATAACAGAAAATTCAAATGATTAAAACTTAATTATAAAAGATTTTGAATTTTGAAATATCTCTTAAATACAAATTTTAGGTGGGTAATTTTTGGCTGACTGGTTCCATCTTGTTTTGTTTATGGATGGATATATCAATTGAATTTTGTTTCATTAATTATCTTAGAAGCTTTAGTTCATGGTAATTAAGATTCCTATTTAAACACGTAATAGATTGTGTAACTTAATTCAACAATTTTGGTTGTGATTAATTAACATGAATTGGCATGATAATGACTTCTTTCAGAGGGGGGAAAAAAAAAAAACATGAAATGGAAAGAAAAATCTCATGCTCTTGAGTATTGAATAGGAAGTAACAACCAACTAGCCGGAATTAGTCCACTTGGTGGCAGAGGTGGGGTTTAGAATATAGTTAGTATCCATTTCGACATCCCATAAATTTGTACACACAAATTTCTTGTTTTTAAATGAACATCGAAAAAAAAAGTAGACAAATGTTGATTTTGATTAATATTTGAAAAGTGTGGAATACAATCTCTGTATATCTTTTACAAAAGATGAAAATTCTCTGATTCTTCTCTTGATAAATTTCTTCATTCAAGGGTGATGGTAACTTGTTAGTTTAAAGACTTGTTGAACTTAATCTTCAATTTGAAGCTTTGATCTTCAACTCGAAGGTTTGATGACTGCTTTGGTTTCAACTTGAAGGGCTTGAAGCTTGATCTTCAACTTGAAGGTTTGATGAAGGCTTTGATTTCAATTTGAAGGGCTTGATGCTTGATCTTGAACTTGAAAGCTTGATTATTGGGAAGTTCTTCAGGGTTCTAATTCTTCAATCTGAAAGAGCTTCTTTTCTTGAGAATTGTTGTCCTTCAACCTTTAGAGGCCACCCCTATTTATAGTGGTAGGAAGTAGAGTGTTTGGATAGGAAATGGCTTCTTAATAATTATCATTATTTATTTAATTTATAAGGATAAATATTAATTATTTGGAAGTTATTCTTATATGACCATGTGGTACCATTTGATTGGTTTACTCCACTTGGATGACAAGGATAAATATTTATTTTAATAATTATTCTTATTTAAGGAGTGATAAGAATAAATATTAATTTTAGATAATTATCCTTAATTGGCCATGTGATAAAGCCTTTCTTTTCCACATGGATCCAATGTGATACTTAGGTGGCAAGATTTTGATTATTCCACTTAATCACAGATTTAAAACACATGCCTAATTGTAATTTGTTAAGCCTATGTAAGATAGGACACTGGCGATTTCTTATTTGCCCTTAGGGTATCCTAGTGGGTTCATTTGATGGCACATGACCCTTTTTAATTAGTCATGATTTAATTGATTTAAGCCATATTGCCATTGGCTAGAAATTTTCCATCTCTACATATACCATTCACACACCATTTGAGTGTTGCTTGAGTGATGCTAGGGTTTCAATCAAGCGCGAGGGTGCAGGGAGATGGGGCTGAGCTAGGGTTTTGAGATGATCAGTGGTGTAGAGGGAAAGGTCTGGCTTGGGTTTCGATCGTGAGGTGCCGAGGGTGAAACGGTGGGCTAGGGTTTTGCGAAAATCGGTGGTGTAAAGAAAAGAAGTGTCCAGCTTGGGTTTTTACCGCGAGGTGCAAAGGGTGAAAAAGTGGGCTAGGGTTTTGCGGCGATCGGTGGTGCAGCGAGAGGGGTCGCTCCCACTGTAGTCCTGGGAGATGAATCTGTTGGCCTGGGTGTGTGAGTGGAAAATAAATACCAAGAGTGAAGCGGTGTCATTCCACTTTAGTCCAAAAACAAACTCTCTAAACCGTTTTTCTATATAACCCATTAAAGACAATTTGCAAATAACCGTTCTTAAATAGTTTACAACAAATATCACTAATAAAAACCTTCTTTTTAATGTTTCAAAGGCAGTTTCCAAAATTGTCTTCTTTGACTATTATTATATGGAAAAAAGCATCGGACGATGTGCCCAGCAATCACAATGTATTTATTATCTCTTCCACTAACAATGAATTAATTATTATACTTTAAAATTTTTATTTTGTATATCATAATTAAAATTTTGTATACTTTATTTAGATTTATGGCAAATGTTGTTGACAAGCAATTGGAAACAATCAATAAGAATTGAAGAAGGGTGTAAGAATATACATGTATCAATGTATCTTTCAATTTAATTTTGTTTATGTAGTTTAAAGTACTTTTGCATTCATTGTATTTTGAACATATATAATTCTGAGATGAATTCACCTTTATATGAAAAAATTATCATAAATAAAATTTGCATGCCAATGGCTAGTTAAAAAAAAAAAAACAAGAAGAAGCTCTTTTCTAGGGACCCATCTCATAAAAGTATGCGGGACCCGTAAATATTGTTTGCTCAATAATAACATCCCATCAATACCGTACCATCTTGCCATTTTTAAACTTTTTATTAAGTTTCATAATTGATCTTATCCCAGATTTACTCACCATACACTTATTAAACGTATAGCTCTAAAAGACAACAAAAGAGCACCTTAACTTATACTAATAATAAAGAAATAAATTAACAAAACTTATCTGTCTCTCATCCTTCTATCACTATAATTTAGTTTTTCCATCTTCAACATCTCAAGCAAGAAATCATTCCACGTATCAATCGGTCCAGGCAAGCACCAATGCACACAGTCATTATACAATGTCACATTCTCATGTGGCCAGTGCCCATACCTACTAGGGTGACCATCTGGTCTCAACAGCATGGCTTGTGTTGTATCAAGTAACCTAAACTTCAACCCTCTCTTCCTCCCTTCTCTTTCGGCAATCCTAAACTCCTCTATTTGGGTCATGTAAAGCTCCAAATTGAAACCCTCTAAAACAGTCTCATTGCTCCGAAAAGGCCTTTGTCTCACACAGTTTCCTCCATTGTTCCATATCCCATTTTCAAAGTGGGATGGTGCGTAAGTTCTCAGAAATGTTATGCCCTTGTAATTTTGTAAGCTGTTAATGGCTTTAAAAGCCGTCCGAAATGCCTTTCGATAGCCGTAATACATTGTTAGATCGGTGACATTCTCTAGGAGGCAATAGTGGCAGCCTACCATATTGTGGTTCTCGTAAAATACCATTGGACGGAAGAACCAATGGCCCGCGGAGATGATAACGTAATCGAATTCGTCAATTTGGGTCGTCCATTCCTCGTCGACTTCATCAAGGTAGAGGCTGAAGAGGCCAGTGTGAGTAGGACCGTTGGGGTCTGCTTCTCTAGCTTTTACTAATTGGGGTGTCCAGAAGGTGGCAAGAGTGAAGTTGTAGGATGTGTATTCCCAGCGCTTGAAATGCTCATCTGGTGTGTATGAAACATCTATAGGATATACCACCTGAAAATGTACAGTAAATGATTGTTGAAAATTGCACAATTTTGATGGATTCATGGTTAATTAAATGAATTTATGTGCATGTGGATTGTCTTCAAAAATAACTAATGGACAAAAAGTAAAATTATTAAAAGTTACCCACAAATGAATTCCTTCTTTAGCAATTTTTATTTTTTTTTTTCTATTTTTTCCTTTTCTCCATTCATTGTCCCTTCTTTAGATCCAAACAAAGGCAAAATGTTTCAAAACTTCATAAAGCGTGACGAGTAAATAGATGCATGTTACTTCTAGTGTTCTTATTAATTCTAAAAATTAAGAACTTGAAGTATATATGTTAAAAAAAAATCAGCTGCATATTAATTAACAATTTAAGTCCTTAACGTGTTATGCAGTCTCCTAAGATAACGGTAGAAGCCCTAAGATTCCTTAACCCAGATATTTTGGGTTCGAACCAGCCGAACTCTCTTGGCCAGTCACTAATAAAAGCTAGTAGCCAGGGCATTATACGACCCCATGGGACGGTAGTCCATATGGGAAGTAAGGATTAGTTGGGCTATGATTGCTCGGACACTTGTTAATTGCTTGGCAAAAAAATAAAAATAAATAGTTTTAGATACAAGGCGCATAATTAAGGGCTCAGCAATCTTTTCCTTTAAGATGCATTTAACCCCATTTTCAATAAACAAACTCAATTGGGCTACAATATATTACATTGGCACGTCTATTATACAACCTCTACAACTCTAGGTTTATGAGAACTAATGCAATGAAACCAAAATAAGGAACTTCACAGACTAGCTAGCCACATAATTATATATAGACTTTCCTCTTTCTTGCTTGGATATTTAACATACAATTAGACTGAGTATGATTGTATTAGTGTTTTTTTTTTTTTTTTTTTTGAATCACTTTTGGAGCTAAAAATTCTAATTTATCTAAAGCGATAGGATGATAATCAGTTTCAGGTGACATAAGGAGTAATAAGATAGATGGCAAGTTTTCATACTATAAGTGATTGTGCATGGTAAAAGTTGTGGCCCTCTAACTTTAGTAAGAATGGAAGGTGTCAATGAGCTTAGCTGGTAAATTCTTTTAGGGGTTGTACCTGCTAGAGACGACCTAGGTTTGAATCTCATCGCTTCTCATATGAAAATTTGATATGTAAATACATGATTTGAATATAATTTCTTTTTTTAAAAAATAAGATGTAAAAAATAGTTATCCAAAAGTAAATTTAGAAAAAGCTAATGCAAATGGAGTCTAATTCAATTAGGGCGAAATAGGGGTTAGATAGACTTTTGGGTATAATTAAGCAGGTTGACTCACTTAGATGGCTTCTCTCTATATTACAATATTTTTCTGGTGTTAATTTGCTTGATTCTGATTCTGTGAAAACTATGCAAGTCCAAGTAGTCCCCCCCCAAAAAAAGGTAAGTTGGTGTCACCAAATCTCCATGGCAAACAATAATCTAGAGATAAGTATGTAACTAATATTAAAAAATAGATCAAGTAGCTCAAGTTACTAAGTTTAAAACTATTGAATAAAATATGGGGTTATGCATGGCGGTTAGGGATGGAGTTTAGAAACCAGATTAGATGACAATTATCTAGCTAAACTTCCTCCATTGTTAGGTGTATCTTATGCAAAGTTGCACAAGATAATCTTGCGTAAAGTCAATTGTAGAATAGATTTTGAAATTTTGATTATTCAGATACATTTCTTATGAATTTGATTCTCAACAAAAAAATTTAACGGTCGGTTTTTGAAAAACCTTACCAAAAAATATGGTAATATTTTGAAGAACAAAAAAGTCTCAATTTTTCATAGTAACATTTTTCAGAAACTGACCATTGGATCATTGTAATTTTTTACGAACATAAAATTCATAGAAAATATATCCAATCCAACAATCTATTGTTCAAAATTTGTTCGATCTACAATTGGCTCTACATAGGCCACCTTTTAAAATTAAGTGATCAAAGCGTTAGCAGACTCCCTATTGTGTAAAATTAGTAAGATTTTTAAGCGAAGCGAATCAATCTGTTGGACCCACAATTTTAATTTTCAAAATTAGTGACATCCTAGTCTAGTGACATATATCTTCATATTTGGGGAAGGAGTTTCATATTCGAATTCATGAAAATACATCAATACTTATTTATCAATACATATTTATCAAGATAATGGAGATTAATTTGGGGTAGGGAAGATTTCTAATTTTCTATTGTTTGCTAATATATGTGTAATTATTGTTGGACCCACCTGCCTCTTTGATAGTGTGATTTAAAAAAAAAAAAAAAAAAAAAAACTTACAGAATTATATAATGAAATTACAATTTAATAATAATAACCACAACCTTGCTTAAAATTTAATTCAAATCACATGGTGCCACCCATCTATATGATTATATATATATATATAGTCAACAATTGCTTTTATAATTAGAATTAGCACATATCGAGATGCATGTATGCATTTTTATACATAGATTATTTAAGAAAGAGTTTGTTGTTTAGCATAACTCCCTAGCTACTTTGGTTTTAATTTTTTTACATTTCATGCCAATCTTGACCTGCTCACTTTAAATATTTTTGGATCAAAAGTTTTCTTTGTATTTTTTCAAGTTGATTAGTTTTAAATTCTACATTTATCAAGCACTAATTAATTAAAGGAGTTTTACTGATCTGTTAACGTTTGCCCTGTATAATTTTAAAATAATAAAATATTAAGACCGTCAACTTGTCGCCTCTAGCAAAAAGCAGGAAGAAATGGCCAAACACCCCAAATTTTCTCACTCTCCCCCCACTCTCTCTCTCTCTCTCTCTCTCTCTCTCTCTCTCTCTATATATATATATATATATATATATATATATATACTCACCAAATTTTGGAGAAAAACTTGTCACCTCTTAACCACTCCCTTTTTCTTTTAAAACTCGCTTGTACTCTTTTTCTAAGAGGGCAGTGAAAATCGATGAGGGTTGAGAATAGGAAACTTTGGTAGGATCGATACCCAATTGGGTTTCATCTATTGCCGGCCATGTGGCATTTTGTCCCAAGTGGCTTGCCTTTGTATATGCAATATCATGATCATGTGAAAATTTCTTTATTTTAATGCAACTGTTCTGCCAACAGCTAGTGCAAAAGATGCCTCCTTGCCATGTTATTGTTCAGCTGTTATTCTAAGCAATGATCTGTTCATACCATATAGTTTACCTAAACTTTGAATTAAATGTTGGCGTTGGTCAACTAACCTTATCCCTTTTCAATCTCTCTCATTGAAAAAAAAATCAATCCAAACCAAAAGAAAGAAGGTGATTGATGAACAAATCAGACCCAAATTATCAAAATTTTGAAATTAATCAATTGAGCCAATAGAAAGACCATTATCCAGTACTGGTCCTGTTAAAATAAGGTCCAATCATTGATTGTGATGAAATTAGTCACGACACAATTGTTTGATCAATAATCCATACGTCATGGTAAGCATTTATAAAAAAGTTAGCAAATAATTCAACCAAGCTAAAATATATTAGATCATGAAAATAAAATGGCATCAATATATATATATATATATATATATATATATATATATATATATATATATATATATGGGACAGGTTCTCCTAACCATTCTTTTTACCATTATTTCTACCATCCGTTTTCAAAACACCAATATAGGTAGAATATTTTGAGAAACTAACCGTTGGATTACATATTCTGCTTATATACATCATAAATGCCAAAAACTACATTGATCCAACGATCAGATTTTAAAAAATCTCACATTAAAAAACAGCGATGTTTTTAATTATAATAATTTTTCATAGTGGTATTATTCAGAAACCAACCGTTAGATCATTGTGATTTTTGGCATACGAAATGTGTATAAGCAGAATATGTAATCCAACGGTCAGTTTCTCAAAATATTCAACCTACATTAGTGTTTTGAAAACGGATGGTAGAAATAATGGTAGATAGAATGGTTAGGGGAACCTGTCCCTATATATATATATATATATATATATAAATGCTACACTCAAGCCAGCCTGACTGTGGCTGAATCCGGTCACCCCATTTAGGGAGTGATAGACGTTTTCACATTTTGACAGTTTGATTTCCTATTCATGCAGTGCTTGTCATGCCTGCAAAAAATCACAGTGATCCGACGGTTTGTTTCTGAGACTGACTCTGAAAAAAACTGGAAAAAAAAAACTGTCATTTTTTATTCTTTGAATTCCAGTTTTTTTTCAAAGTCAGTTTTCTCAAAAACCAACCGTCGGATCACTGTGATTTTATGCAGGCATGACAAGCACTACATGAATAGGAAATCCAACGGTCGAAATGTGAAACCATGACCTGCATCACTCCCTAAATGGGGGTGTCTGGATGCAGCCACAGTCAGGCCGGCCTGACTGTAGCATTTCTGTATATATATATATATATAAGCAATCCTGTCAGGACGTCCTTACGTTCATTATCGTAAGGATGTCCCTTCTGGAAATCATAGGATATTTTGAAAAACCGACCGTTGGATTAGATAATCTTCTTATGAATGTCATGTCTACCAAAAATCATAGTGATCCGATAATTGGTTTTCAAAATACAGTTCGTGAAATGCTTTGATAGTATTTACAGTTGGATCCTGTCAAAGTTGTTTAAATGTCTATATTTTAAAAACCAACCGTGGATCACTGTGATTTTTGGCAGACATGACATACATATAAAGATTATCTAATCCAACGGTCGAATTTTTTTATGAGGACGTCTTCACATAACCTTATGTAAGGACTTAGCTTTTTAGTCCATGTTAGATGGAAATTTTGAAAAACCGGCTGTTGGATGAATATTCTTTCTATGTATGACGTGCATGCCAAAAATTATAGTGATCTGACAGTCGGTTTCTAAAATATAGACTATAAAAACTTATGATAATATCTAACGGTCACAGTTTTTCACGGCCTGTATTTTCAAAACTGATCATTAGATCACTGTGATTTTTGACAAATTAATATATATATAAAATAAGATAGCAATGAAGGGTGCAGGCTATAATTAATTTACGTAACGTACCCTGGATAAGAGACAAATCAAGGACTGCATTTGGTTTCTACCCACAGAGTCTCCAACAAAGGCCAAAGATTTCCCCCTCATCAGTTCTAAAAACTGAGCAGGATTGAAGATAGGTAAATCACAGCCATCTGGTTTCCACCTCCATTTCATGAACTCTGTATCAGGCCTTCCATATTTCATGCAATTTTGATGCTCATGGATTGCCCAACATGTTGTGTTTATGTAATATGGTGCATCTGGATTTGGAACCCATTCTCCAGAGAATATATCACACTTCTTTTCTGCCGGTATCTTCATTGAATCCTCTTCATCCACAGGATCATATGATGAGGATGACTCAAGAGAACTTCGGCTTGCTAAAAATGATGAAGAGTAGCCTAGAAAAGGACAGTAGAGAGGGATTATCGTGAAGAGGACTAGTGTTAGAGTTACCAGTCCAATAATCTTTGGGGTTCTTTGTAGTGTGTGATTTTTCCCAAAGGGTAGCTCAATGGCTTGGAGCTTCATTGGGAAGAGAGAGAGAGAGAGAGAGAGACTATGAAGGTATGTAGAAAGAATACAAGGGAACACTTATATGGGTGTGGTAGTTCAAAAACATGGCGGTGGTTACTGCCAATGTAAAAATAATCATTTTCAATACAAGGCAGCTTCCTCGATGAGTCCCTTGGGAGTTCTATATATAATTAAGACATGACCTCACAGCAGTCTTACTGATTTTTTTACTAAAATGAGTCCTAATTGTTAAAGGTAATCTAAATTAAACTCCGATGCAATTATCACTACATGTTTAGGAACTTACCTAGATTTTAGGTGGGTAATTTTTGGCTGACTGGTTCCGTCTTGTTTTGTTTATGGATTGATATATCAATTGGATTTTGTTTCATTATCTTAGAAGCTTTAGTTCATGGTAATTAAGATGCCTATTTAAACACGTACACCCTCCGTCCTTAAAAGATAGGCCACTTCCAAAATGTATGCATTAAGAAAATACATCAATGCATTGACTTGTTGCATTTTTTATTTTTTCTTTCCCAAATTACCCTTCTCATATAATTAAACAACACTATTAATGCACGCATGTTGAGGTGAGACTTGGTTAATTAATAAGGGTAATAGGGAAAAGTTAAAAAAAAATTGGTTTGACTTTTCAGAATGACCTTTCTTTCAAGGACAGAGGGAGTAATAGATTGTGTAACTTAATTCAACAATTTTGGTTGTGATTAATTATCATGAATTGGCATGATAATGACTTCTTTCGCGGGGGAGGACATGAAATGAAAAGAAATATCTCATGCTCTTAAGTATTGAATAGGAAGTAACAACCAACTAGCCGGAATTAGTCCACTTGGTGGGAGAGGTGGGGTTTTGAAATTAATTGTTTTTGGACCGTACCAACTCAAAATAGTTTAATGGCAATTCTAGCTGCATTTTGGCTCTAATCAAAATCAACATCATAATTATCAAATTTCATAATATCGATGAACCTGTAGCTGCCAGCTAAAATTTGTACATGATCAATATTCCAAAATTTTTAATTTTATTATTAGGCTTTTGGGACCACTGCCATGGTCCTAATGGACAAGTATTGTCAAACCGATTGCTGATGTGATTTCATGTAATCCCTATTATTAATTTGGAAACTAAAAATTTAAAAATAGGTATTCTATAGAAAAAAAAAAGAATAATAAAATTGCTAAATCATAATTAAGAATATTTTATTAGCAAAATCATTATATATCAAGATATCCAAATGTATAAGAATAAAATCCACTCACTCTATCCCACATAACCTAAATAAAAGACTTGTTATAACTTCATATACTTATATTGAGCCCTCCAGTTATAAGCTTAAATTTTTAGGTTAGAAACTTAAACACTGGTTCCCAAGACTAATAAATATAAGGGGTGTTTACCCATAGATCCTTTTTATAAGTTTTGTTTATCCAAAAATTCTGTCATCTTTTTAGTTTACCTAAAAATTCTTTTTTAGTGAGAAACACATCAGATTATTCTTTGATTCTGTAGAAACTTATTAATTTGCAAAAAACTGATGTATAGATCAATTTTTTGGAAGTGCTTGGAAAACTGATGCATATATCAGTTTTTTTGGAAGTGCTTGGACTTTAAGGTAAAAAAAACCTTAAATTTGAACTTTTGAGTAAAGTGAAAAGATGATTGAACTTTTTGGTAAAAAAGAATTCAAAATGGAACTTTTAGATAATTTTTTCTAAATATAAATTAACTTTACCCTTAAACCACTCCCGGCCTCCATATATATATATCCCGGCCACCCTACTGCTCTTGAGTCTTGACATGCCTCTCTGTCTTTGTGGATTTCTTTTTCTTCTTCTTTTTTTTTTTTTAATTATTATTCTAATAATTCTAAAATAATATAATTAAGAGAAATTACACTTTGTCCCCTGAAATATAGGCTGGTTTCATGTTGGCCCTTTATGGTTTCAATTACGCCAACCTCAACTATTTGTTTGTATCAAATTACCTTCTTCTATCAGTTAGCTCTTTTTTTTTTTTTTTTTTTTTTTTACAGGAAAATGATGTCAGAGTTGTTATTTTTTTATGCAGTATTTATCCTAAACTGCTAATGTGTCTATAAACATATCGGTGAAGTTTCATAAAATTTTTTAATATGTTTTGATTTTTATGAATTATTTTCTCCTTACAGTAAATAAAATTCATAATAAATAAAATATATAGAGAAAAATCATGAAATTTTACCAATTTTCCTATAGATCCATTAACAATTCAGGATAAATACTGTATAAGAAAATAACAAGTCTAACAACATTTTTCAGTCAAAAGAAGTCACAAAAGGGAGTAATTTGAAAATTGCTAATAGTTCTGGCACATTGATGCAATCAAAATCACATTGGGCTAATGTGAAAATGGTCTATAGTTCAAGAGGACAAAGTCTAATTTCTCCTATTTTTAATTGAGATTCCTTTTACGATTAAATTCATAGTCTTATCTCAAACTTTCCATTCTTTTTTTTTTCCTTGTATTACATGTCATTTTTATTCAAGCTCTAATCAAGAAGAATAATCATCTCTATGACAAATAAAAATTATATACATCTTTTATAAAGTTATTCTTCATTTTGTAAAGAAGCTAGCCACTTAGTTTTGTCATCTTTTATCAATTATTGCTTGACTCTTGTACGGTATTAGGGCCACGACACTACCTTTCCACAACAATCCATCCCAAAGTATCATTATTCGCGCGTTTCTTGCTAATTTCGTTCATTATATCACTAATTTATTGATCACATTTATTTAATTATCATTTTTTGTGAAATGATATAGTGAGCAAATGCTGACTTAGCTTAAATCAAATAACAATCAAATGACCATTAGATCTCGGCTATATGAATAATAATCCAGACCGCTTGAATGATCTAATGCCCATTTAAGTATTTACGAACTTAGGCTAAGTCAGCATTTGATGACTAAATCATAACTCATTATTTTTGGATCTTAAAATTGATTGATTGTATATAGATGCTGGTTTTTAGCATCATTTCAAAGTTTTAAAATGATTAGTATATGTGCCCGTTTGGATTGACAATCACAAGCTAGAAAACCAACTTCTCAAAGCACTTATGCAGTTTTGGCCCGTTTGGCAAACTTTGAAGCTACTTCAAAATCACAAAAAGGTGATTTTGGGAGAATCTGGTCCCAAGGTGATTCACAAGCTGCTTTTGTGATTAAATTCATAGTCTTATCTCAAACTTTCCCTTCTTTTTTTCCCCCCGTATTACATGTCACTTTTATTGAAGCTCTAATAAAGAGGAATAATCATCTCTATGACAAGTAAAAATTATATGCATCTTTTATAAAGTTATTCTTCATTTTGTAAAGAAGCTATCCACTTAGTTTTGTCATCTTTTGTCAATTATTGCTCGACTCTTGTACGATATTAGGGCCGGCCACGACACGACCTTTCCACAACAATCCATCCTAAAGTATCATTATTCGCGCGTGTCTTACTAATTTCATTAATTTGTTCATTCATTATATCACTAAAGTATTGATCAATCACACTTATTCAATTATCATTTTTAGTGAAATGATCTAGTCAGCATTTGCTAAATCAGGATTTGCTGACTAGATCAAAACTCATTATTTTTGGATCTTCAGGTGCATCAATCAAAGCCATTCAAGTAACGAGGAAAAAAAATCAAAAAAATAAAGTTTTTTTCCAAAAAACAAAAAAATAGATCAAGTCAACAATTAATGGGATTTGATTTGCCAACTACTCCGCAAGGTATATATAAATAATGAGATTTATGCAATATAATGAGTGGGTTAAGTATATATAATAGTCTACTATAGAGGTTCATAATCTTGGTTTTCAAAATCCTAATAGTATCATTATCAAAAAAAAAAAATCCTTATAGTATCCAAACTGGCTCTCTCTCTCTCTCTCTCTCTCTCTCTCTCTATCTGTGTGTGTGTGTGGAAAGATGCTCAGATCGATATCAAATGTAGATAGTTTTTCATGCAAAATACAACCAAAATGCATACACAAACCAATAAAGTCCAGCTGGCAACCAACTTGCTCCCCACCTTGTTGAAAAATATTATATGTTTTCTAATTTATGAAATAATTAATAAATAAAAATAACCTAATCTTTGAGCAACCATGATTTTGTTACGAAATTGTGGTATATAATAAAAATATAATATACATAAGAGAGGTATCTAATACAAATTGACGATTTTTCAAAATATTCTCTACAATTGGTTCTAATTAATGACGTCGCTAGGAGTGATAACATCACTATATATATATATAGTCCCATTTTAGTCAGCATATGTTTACATAAGTTATGTAAGCATGAAGTACATAGATAATTGTGGGATATGATGCATGTGTTAAAAAACTAACCGTTGGATTAGATATTGTACTTATAGATGCTATGCCTTCAAAAATCATAGTGATTAAATGTTATTATGAAAAATTGTGACAATTTTAGTAGTCACAGTTTTTCATAACTATATTTTGAAATTATGACATTGGATCATCATGATTTTTGGCATGCAAGACATCTAAGTACAGTATGCAATATATCCAACGGTCAATTTTTCAAAATATGTATCCACAAGTATCTATGGACTAGCTTCATACTTACATAAGCATATGCGGACTTGATCATTTTTGTATATATATATGGCTGATATGCTTACTTTAGCTAAAAGCTATAGTAGGCATACGTTAATAGGATTGGGACTATATATATATATATATATATATATATATATAGAGAGAGAGAGAGAGAGAGAGAGTCTTATAAGGACGTCGTTATGCTTCTTATTATCAGCCCATTGTCACTAAGATAAGTAATTTTAGAAAATGACCATTAGATTGGATAATCTTCTTATGAATTTCATGAATGCCAAAAATCATAATGATCCAATAGTCGTTTTTTATAATTAATATAGACTCTTAAACAAATGTGACATCATTTAACGGTAAATACTGTCAAAGTTTTTTTCTGTCTATATTTTGAAAACTGATTGTTGGATCACTATAATTTTTTTCAGACATAATTTGTTTAAAAGGATTATCTAATCCAATAATTGGCTTTTCAAAATATATACCGATCCCATGAGCCCCAATGGAGTGGATTAGCTAACGATAAGATAGATAATGACGTTCTTACATGATTATAATTCCATAAATATATATGTATACTGGAATGCTAAGGTCATGTGCACTTGATGCAAGTTGCATCAGGTGACCTTCTTTAGATCTAGTTGCAAATCATGTTTTAAAAAACTGACCGTTGGATTAGATACCCCTCTTATGTATGCCATGCCCTCCAAAAATCACAGTGATCCAGCGGTCAGTTTTTGAACGTCACTGTAAAAAACTGTGATTTTTTTGTTCTTCAAAATGTCACCATTTTTTTACCGTATGTATTTTTAAACACAGATCGTCGGATCAATATGATTTTTGAAAGACATGACATACACAAAAAGAGTTTCTAATTCAACGGTCAGTTTTTCAAAAAATGATCAACAACTAGTTCTAAAGGAAGTCACCTTATGCAACTTGCATCAGGTGTACCTGAATATTGTATATTGTTCACCTGAAAATCAAGATTTGGAGGCTTAGAGGAAGATGACGTGTGCAAAATGAGATTCAAAAATACTGTGACACATAGCAAAGTAATGGACAAATCAAAAGCTAACACATGGCATATGAAGATTAAATGAGGAAAAGTGGGTCAGTTATCTTTAGATCGTGGCTGATTGCTGGAAAATGGAAGTGGCCCACGTTGTTAGCAAATGGAAGAAATGGGCCATGAATAACGGAAGTGGAGAAGTGGGCTTTGGCAGTTGACAACCCAGTCGCCTATATAAACGAACCAAGCAGCAATGAAGAAGGGACAACCAACTCATTCCAAACAACCCATGTCGATTTCTTCCAAAGCTTCCTTTCAATCTGCAGTCTGAAAGCTTTAGCTTTAGTTTCAATTCCAGTAGCAGTGTGTTATCCTCGAAGCATTTTATTATTTTACAGCAGCAGCAGTTCATCACTTTCCAATTAGTTCGTAATTGCAGATTTCAATTTGCAGTTTTAGAGATTAAATTTCAATCAGTCTACAATGGAGTTTAGTTTGTGTCTTAGTTAATCAAGTACTGTAAGTATTTCTAATTATCTTTTTATTTCAGTTTATTTCATTTCAATCAATGAAGTTTCTCATTTTTAATCTGTGCATTTTCTTTAAGTTTTTTTGTTTTTGTTTTTTAAGACCTTTAACACTAGAATCCAAAAGGAATAACCTCTATTTTTCATCAATTGCCTGATCCCAATTTAAGTGACCGAATAAGCATTAGGACCACTTCCTAATTTCACAGCCTAGGAGGTGCTAGAGGTCGTGTTCACATAGACTTTTGAGCTTTAGTTAGCTCTGGCACGCCCGCATTAAAACCTTAATCCTAAGATCTCGAGACCGAAATTTTACGCCGGAACATATATAAACAAACCTTTTTAATTTACTACTTTCTATGGGTGGTTATGGTGTGCCAATCATGTACGTTGACCAACTCTATTACTCTAATTAGTAATTAGAAATTTTGAACAGAGTCTTGACTTATAGAATATTGAAAAACAGCTCATTCGGACTAATTTTGTTGGTCACATGCGCAGGAGCAAGTGGAGAAGCTTCACTGTCCAAATTCATGTATTCCATGGACGACTCATATCTGTAAGAATAGGAGAAATTGTAGATTGATCCGTGTACTCTCAGCGGAAAGCATTTTGTACTTTTGGATTATCAATTGTAATATATTGACTCCTGTAATATTAATTTGAGGCAGATTGCATCCTTTCGTAGTTCTATCAACTAATCAGATCAATGTTTGTTTAATAGAAAAAAAAGAAAAAAATCACGCGCATAACCACTTTCACTTAATGTTGGTGAAAAATACATTCACGTAAAAACATTTGGGTCTGTTAAATGAATGTCTGATTAGTTGATGTCGGAAATTAATAGTCCAAGAAATCAATGTGTCACAATTGATGGTTCAATTGTGTAAAGTATTTTTTGCTTAGAGTACAAGAACCTTACGATATATACCACATACCCCATGTAGTCCGTGGACCTCACAATACATCACCGATTTTCTAGAGAGGTCTTCATCTTATTTTATTTTATTTTATTTATTTATTTTATTGAACAGATGTGACAATATCATCTCAGGGAAAAAATGGGTCACCATAGGGAATTGGCACATATAGTCTAGGGAAAAACTAAAAAGCCAATTAATAATTATGACTAGCCTAGAGTATGGCCTGAATGTGACCCCTTTAGAGTATGACTTCATGCAGTCATCCAAAACAACACGTGTGGGTTATTTAATATTTTAATGAAAAATTTATATCAAGGTTCCTAAAAATTGGATAATTGCTTTACCAAGTGATCCACGCACAGCATTTTTACCCTTTCTTAACTATAGCTTAGAATCATATTTGGTTTGAATTTGAATCCATTTCAAAATTTGTGTTTATCAATTGACCATCAGATCGACTAGATTATTCTTGTCTACTAATAAAAACAAAATTTTGAAATAGATTCAAATTCAAACTTATCTCATATTTTATTCATTTCAATTATACACCAAATATAGAAAACTAAATCTGATTTTTCGAGAAATACTCAGAGATACACACATCTATCATATTTTTAGGAAAAATATATGAAGAGCATGTATCAATCCAACATCAACAACATTTTTCGAACATAGATACATATATCTCTATTGGTACGGTAATCTTATGCTAAAAACTTTTAGGTATAAAACCCTATTTTAATCCATAATGTGATTGATTTAGAGTCCCATGGATCCATGGGCCCATGGTCTTTGACCCACATGGGCCAATTTTCCAATAAGTAACCTAAAATTCATGGGCTTATTACTATCAAATGATCTTTAGTAGGGAGAGGTGGTCAAAATTTTGGCCTACTTAGAACCAATCTAGACGTTTTTTAACCCGTGGACAACAATTAATGGATGAGTTGGGCCTATGATATCCCATTTCACTCTCTTGTTTTTCAATACGGAGGTGGATATTGCCACCCCTCAAAACTTATTTCCACCTTTCTTTCCAAAATTAAAATACTGAAATGTAAAATGTCTTTATTCCAGCCATAGTTGAAATAATGAATCATGGGAAATGGGCCGGGTATTGGAACCCCAATGTTATCTGAAAAAACAAAACAACTTGCTGCAAACGCACTAAAGAGCACACAAGTTTCTGTCCGTGGACAAGTTAATTAAAGCAGAGGAAACTTTTGTTAAAAAGTATGAGATGAAATTGCTAACAACAAATGAATAATCCTTCACTTAATGGGAACATATCTGCCAAGTGCCAAATTTCTCTTTCGTCTGCACAATTGATAGACACTTTCAAAAATTCTTTATATCGATTTATGTGGTTCTCGTTGATCATGTCCAACTTTTGAAAATGAAAATTCAATTCCTTTTGCCCAATTGCCCTACCTCATTAACTAGCAATGTGTTAAACAAAATCTTGAGTGTTTTTTTAAAATGAAAATAAAAATGAAAATTCGATTGCATCAATGTGTCTTCTAAACTATTAGCAGTTTTCAAATTACTACCTTCTATGAGTTTTTTTTTTTTTTTTCCTGAAAAATGGTATTAAACTTGTTATTTTCTTATGTAGTATTTTATCTTGGATTGCTAATGGGTATATGGGAATATAAATGAAATTTCATGATTTTTCTCAATATATTTTATTTATTATGAATTTTATTAATTGTATGGAGAAAATAATTCATAAAAATTAAAATATATTAAGAAAAATCATGAAATTTCACCGATATGCTTATAGACATATAAGCATTTTAGAATAAATACTGCCTAAAAAAATAACAGGATTAAAATTATTTTTTAAGTTAAAGAAACAATTGGCTAACCGATAAAAGGGGATGATTTAATACTATCAAATAGTTCAGGGGACACATTGATGAAATCAAAACCACAAGGAGACAAACATGAAAACGGTTGTTTGCTTTACAGGTTGTTAAACAAAATCTTGCGCTCGAAGCCAAAAGGATAAATTGCTAAACAAAATTGCTAAAACATGCAGGTCCCAAAGATTTGGATAGGACCGCGTAAAAACTAGCAATCGGGATCGGGGGGAATTTCTTCTCACCTTATTTCTCTTTCTTATTTATTTTATTTTATTTGCATTCATTTTTTTTTTTTTTTGGTTTCATTTGCATTTCTTGGGGGTAGTTTATGCATGGTCGGCATTCCTTATCTCTTGACTTAAGACCTTTTGACCCTGAGTTAGAGAGTACGCTGAGAGCTTTTCTTTGTAACAATAAATAGTTAGAGTCTTCTGTTGAGATAGGTGACATGGTCAATAACACCAATAGGGTAGCTGTGAATCTCCTGTAAGTACAGCAAGCCCCTAGAATGCTTAGAGACCACTTCATGCCGAATACATTTATCCCTCCCTCGTGCATTCAGATTCCCAACATCGAAAATATCCATTATAAGATTAAGCATGCTACCATTCAGATGCTTCCCACCTTCTATGGGTTGGATAGGGAGAATCCATACAATCACTTAACTGAGTTTGTGGGAATCTACTCTACTATAAGGGTCCAAGGCTTCACTGCTGATACCTTAAAGCTCTTGTTTTTCTCATTTTCTTTGAGAGAAGGAGCTAAAACATGGATTAACATTCTTTAGACCCCTGAGCCTATTACCACTTGGGACCAACTTCAAAGGCTTTTCCTAGCCCGATTTTATTCTATAGGACAGACCACCCAAATGTTGTATGGCATCACACATTTTGTCCAATGTGAGGGGGAGCCATTCCATGAGTCTTAGGAGAGGATGAAGGAAGTTCTTAGGTTGTGTCCTCATCATGACATTGCCAACTTGCAAATTATCCGGTCATTCTTCCAAGGGTTGAGTGATAAAGATAAAAATTTAGTTAATGCAGTAAGTGGGGGTGCAATTTTGAGGAAAAGTGTAGACGAGGCTTGGGACTTGTTCGAGATTTTCAGTGAGGATTCTCTACATATGGCCTCTATGAGTCAAAATGAGAGAGGTTCATCCTTATCCTCCAATCTACCTAAGAAAGGAGGCATTTATGAGGTTAGTAGTTTTTCAGTTGTGAACCAATAGGTGGCAACCTTGTCTCAAAAGCTTGACTAATTAATCGCTGCTCAAGGGCAAAAGACCAGGGCACCACTTCGTTCTGTTAATGAGGTGTGTGGTATTTGTGCGGAGTTGAGTCATGATACTTTATCTTACCCAATGGCGAACCAATACCCAGAGTTTGTCCAAGAGCATGTGAGTGCTGCTCAAGAGTACTCCAATTCTAGGAATGATCTGTATTCCAATCCTTTTAACCCTGGATGGAGTAGTCGTCCTAATCTTCAGTGGTCCCAATCCTCTCAAGGGGCAATGTGAAAGGAATCGATCGAAATCATGGAATCGCAGCGAAAGAGAAAACAAAACTTTTAATAATATGATTCCATCATCGAAAGATTCTAAACAAGAATCGAACAAGCATAGAGATATGTGATTTAATTACAAGCAAATAAAATTAATAAAACATAAATTAATCTTACTTGATTCGCCTTTCGATTTGCAATCCTCGACCTCGAACTTCAACGCAATGAAGTCTCCAACGGTATCCACACAAAGGTAAGATTCCCTAAACCCTTCTAGTCTTCCACAACACTTGAGAAAGCTAGAATGGAGAGGGAGAGGAGAGAGAGAATTTCGGCCAAGGGGTTGCTTAACCCTAGAATGAGTGAAGCACTCATATATATAGACATTCTCCTCTTTAAGGGATGTTTGGTTACTAGTGCTAGCATGACCAAACATCCTTGAATAGAATAATCCTATTCTTGGTTAATTTTGACTTTTAATTAATTAACTTTTAATTAATCAAAATCAAACTTAACTTAAAGACAGGATTCCCCTCTCACAAGTTTAAGGAACTCTCTTACCCTCTATTGTGTGTGACCCATTGGGTTCACCCCAACCTAGCAGTGACTAGGGACATCTCCATGTCGCCTAAAATAGAAACTTTCTATTTAAAGGTTTAATTGAAACTATTCCAATTATGCCCTCATTGATAACACTTATCAATAGGCTTTCACTGGTCATGAGTGACGTCTAGCAATGTGTCATGACATGCCCTAGGTTTGGGTAAATAGCAGAACTATATGAACCCTTCTTGTTACTTAATCCTTCATCCCCTAATGTCATAGTTAAGATATTTAGGGTATGGATACAAGTCAAAACCCTATCTTAACTTTCTTGTCATATGTTCTTCAAATTATAATCTCAATAAGATGAACCCTATGAAACCCTTTCATATTTCATCTATCACTCTGGCCAGAGATTCACATTGAGAGTTATATTTAAGAACTGACCCTGACATTCTCTCTCATAACATTGAGAGTGATGATTCCTTATTGACCACTCATATGCCTTCATGCAAGACCTATTAGAGCCAATGAGTGCTGACTACAACCTTAAGATCAAGGCTGTATAAAACACTATCAAACCCTAATAACTCAGGCACAAGACATCCATGGTGTCTCAGGTCTTAGGATTACCAAATGGACGTAACATAAGAATATTCCTTTAACTTAATATCCATAGGAATATTCTAGTAGATCATGTTCAGTGTACATATTCTCTAATATGCACCCACAGATTAACCTAAGTGTCTCTACACTGATAGGAAAGACTACCTATCCTCCCATTGGAGTTAGTTTAAATCTGTGCCACTTGCCGGTTTAATAAATGTCCTCTTTAATAAACCTATGAGCAGGAACACTTTAAGAATAAATGTATATGAGAAATGTGAGTCTTCATATCTCAACAAACTTGAGATACACATTTCTCTTATCATTTATTCATGGACATTATCGTATATATATTTAAACATACAAACGATAAGCAGTACCTTCTTATCCTAATATGAAATAGATATGCACTTTAGGATTGGTTTTAGGGCATACCTCTAACAATCTCCCACTTGCACTAAAGCCAATCACCATAGTATCTTATACTAGTCTTCGAAAGACAAGGCTTTATAACTCCCATAGGTGTTATGGCAATGGAGATCCTATGCAAACAAACTTTGCATCTTTATTATTTTCAATGATAGTAATTAAACTATAATTCTGCTGCCAACTCTGATGTCTAGTAAATGAGACCTATGTTCTTGGTAGAGAACAGTATGTACTAGGCATTCTTTTAGGCAACTTGTAAATGGCATCCTTTTAGATTCCTTTATTCATGTAAGTATTACAATCTTAACTTACTTAAGAATATACTTACTTTTATTTAGGATCAATATTCTGAATAATTCCAATATCTGCCAACAACTTTTGTAGCATTAATGATATTAAGTACATAATCTTTTATGAGATTCCATATTTCTCAAATATTAAACTCATATTTAATCCCTCATAAAATCAACATTTTTGAGAGATTAGAATTCCTATAACTTTTATGGAATTCATGATACTACACTTAGTATTTAAAGTATGTACTTAAATAAAGAAAGCTAATAATGAATGATGACTTTATTGCTCCCACTAGTCCTTTTTGAAACAATGTATTTATTTATTAAACTCTTTAATAATATAAATTCCCTTATAATGTTTCATAAAGGAATGGTTCTTAACCATTATGGAAACATTGCTTTCTAATAACTCTTTATTAAAGAAAGCATAACTTTCAAAGTTTATTTGAAATATCTCATATTTAAAATAAATCTTTAAACTATAACGTTT
The DNA here is from genome assembly GCA_017140935.1 of Hamamelis virginiana. NCBI lineage: Eukaryota > Viridiplantae > Streptophyta > Magnoliopsida > Saxifragales > Hamamelidaceae > Hamamelis > Hamamelis virginiana. The sequence continues at coordinate 3,308,659 of JAESVK010000669.1, read as the reverse complement.
AACATATTTAAGGTCCTCTTTATATAAATGATTCATTTAAAATATTCTCAATATTTTCCTTTTAGCTTTACTTCAAATGAATAATTTGAACTCTTCAAATATTCATAGTTTTGAATCCTTTGAACACTTTCAAATATTCAAAATAGATATGAAGTATTTCAAACTAAATGTTAGGTTTATACATCTCATGTATTATCCTTTTAATCTCCTTATAAATAAGATGATTAGATTATATTAATTAATGAATTCAAAGTGTCTTGATTCATTTATTAATATAACCCTATATGGTTGAATCATATATATATATATTTATGGCATTCATGAAGAATTTAGAACTTTAAAATTAATTGCCAGAAATTATCTAAATAATCAATATTATAAATAAACTGTTTCAAATAATCGAAATATTCAAAACTGAATAGAAAACTTCTAAAGAAGTATTTATTACAAACTGGCAATAATTAAAAGTTCATAAAATTCTAAATAAACTAGTCAAGAATTGAGCTATAGTGTTGAAGGCAGCAACTCTTGATCCTTTATTAAACACTGAGAGCTGAATGTCTACTCGACCTTTTGCTTCCCCTTGTCTCCTACATACAATCGCATTGTACAAGAAAAAACATAGTTAGGTATCTCATACCATAAAGCAAAATAATACTAATTCTCAATTAGTAAATCAAATACAAGACGTACCATTAAAAGAACCATTCTTCAACGAAGCCTGGTACTTCTTGCTATTCCATTTCCAGTAACGAAATCTACCGCAGTGGAAACCCTTTCCTTTATACTTTCTCATCTTCATTCCTCCTTTTGAGTTATTATTGGATTTCTTCTTCTTTCCCTTGCCTTTAGGCTCGGTTTTAGAAGTTGAAACTCCATTAATAGTCAATGCATTTCCTTTGGATTCCTCTTTCAAGGTTTCCTCAACAGTTACTAACTTGTTCATCAAATCAGTCAAAGACAAATTTAAATTCACATCAGACATGTGAAAATTATTGATGAACGGTTTGTAACTTGCAGGCAGGGAATGAAGCAGTATGTCAATACCCATCTCAGATGTTATAAAAACACCTAGATTGTTTAAGGAGTTGATATTTTGGATCATCTTGAGACAATGTTCATGAACGGATGATCCTTCTATCATCTTACAGGAATAAAGTTCACCTATAGCATTGTACCTTACAATTCCATTTTGTGAGCTATACAAATCCTTAAGATATGATAGAATTGGTCGTGTACTCTCAAAGTACACATCACCCTTTATCTTTTCCTTAATAGCTTTATCTGATAAGGCATTGGGACACGGGGTATTAATGACATCTTTGATCGTATCTGCGGAGGTTAAAATAACTTTTAATTTATTTAACCATTCTTGGGAATCAGGACCAGTCAAATGGTTGTCATCAAGGATTCTAGATAAGGGGTTTAGTGGAGCCATCTACAACAGAAAATAATAACAGTAAATTTCATATTATTCAAAACATAAATACCTATTGGTTTCTAAGTCTTATGTTACCTCCCACTATTTTATTCAAATCTCATACTCCCTTAGATGAGACTCGGGAATTTCATCATCTGAATTTTCCATAGTAGGGATTGGGGTCCCATCAAAAATTAGTAGCCTCACATAATAGGTTCTTGGATACTAACCCTTAATGAGTGGATAACTCTTATCCTAATGCTTCTAAAGCAAATTCCAATCATCCTTTAGCCTCTAAATTGTAGTATCCTCACATAATAGGTTCTTGGATAGTACTCTTTAGTTAAGTCACACCCATCATTCGCATAAGTATGGTCAATTGAATGTTGTACCCCTCACATAGCAGGTTCTTGGGATACACCATTATCGCACCTTATGATATCCAATATTAAAACAAGACAGTATGAACTCTCAGGATGAACATGTTCCCGCATATCTGCAGCCAAACACATCCACCTTAAGAATCCACCTATCATGTAATGATGGGAGGCTAGGATAAAGCCCAAGACTTCTTCCTTACAACTTAATTTTGAATTAAAAGGGGTTTTGTAAAAAGGAGGTCTCATTTAAAATAAACATACATCACATGCATCACATATATATATCAAACATACATATAATGTTTAGACCAAGCTTTATTATTAGTTCTCGATTATCCTCCCACTGTCCTCCTAGAGGCTATGGTGGATTCATCTTGAACATATAATAAATTAGGTCAAGGCCCCCTACCAAGCATACATCTCATATATTAATGGGCCTTGGAATAATTATGGACTTTAGGGTAGGTTCATTCTTTGAGCCAAAAAGATGAACCCTAGGTCTATAATGAGGGTTAAGTGATCGTAATTAAAACTATGTAACTATTACATCAAGACTAAAAGATTTTTCGAAAAGTCTTGAAGTCCTCGCCAAGTCCTTCTCAAGCACTTGCCTTTTCCTCTCGTACAAAACTCCACCATGCACCTCAAGTCCACCATGCTCCACCAAGTATCCAATATTACATTTAAAATAAAAGAAAGAAGGGGATTAAGGAGATAGGGGATACATAGGAATTGAGAGGGAAAGAGGCATGCAAGCCCCAAATTAATTACATCACTTAAATTTAAACAACTTTAAATACAACCCTTAAAATAATCCATACACATCTAATGCGGCCAATCACATCTCATTTAATTGGTCTTAAGTCCATAATTATCCATTTATATTTATACAAACACATTGCATAAATAAAAACAACAATAAAAGAAAGGCAATGATGGCAATGGCATTTAATTAATTAAATTCAATATTATTATTATTATTATCTCATAACAATAATAACAATCTTTTAAACCTCATTTAAAATAAAACCATCATATCTCATATGAAAGTAAAAAGTACCTTTTCTTAATTAAAACTCCTAATTAACTTAATTAGGGTTTTGAATAAATAGAATTTAATTTGAGAAATTAATTTCATAATTCCTATCATGCATTTAACACTTTAATATGCATTATAGATTAATCATCATTAACCTATAGTGAAGGAATTAATTAAAAACTCAAAATCATAAATTCTTGAAAAGACACAAAACCAGTTTTTCACAAAACTAAGAATTCAGCAACTGTTTTGGGACTAAACTTTCCTATATTAAAACAAACTTTTAAAATGTGAGAATACTCTATTTCACAAGGATTTTCAGTCCTCTTTCAAATGGCATAGGTCTCGTTTAGTGATTCCAACGTTTGGTATCACTTTAAGGCATTTTGTGACACTAACTCTAAACTATGGCAGAATCTGGAATTTGTGCACAAATGCATTTATTGGGCATAACCTAAAGTGAACTAAGTCATGGAAACACTTCAATTCACTAGGTTTTTCAGTCCTCTAAACAATGGCAGGGGTCTCGAGACTTGATTCCAACGTTTGGTATCAATTAGAGACATTTTGTGACAGAGAGTCAAATTTTCCAGAATTGACTCTTATTCACAAAAAATCTAGTGTGGCTATTCTAGGTCATTAAAAATCATGGGAACCCTTCCTAGACTTTGTTAAGACCTTATATTAATGAAGTCAATAGGTGGCAAGCTTCAAAAATCCCAGAAACTATTTTCTTTGGATTTTACAAAAGCTTCATGATTGCTGCCCAGAAAAACAGCAACACTATTTTAATTTCAAAACGATTTCAAAATTAAAACTTTCAATATATAAGCATGCTAAAACGTTTTTAACATGTTTATATATCATCTAGCAACATCCCTAGTTGTTTTTAAGTAATTAAAAACAATAATTCATCACATGAATTTCACAATCTCTCATGAACACAAAAACGTTTTATAAAAACACTTTTCATCAAATCTTTATGTTCTTCATTTTTAGTTTTCAAAAACAATAAAATTTATTTTGAAAATATTATAAACACTTTATAAAACATATGAAGAACACAAGATCATGAAAACATAAAATTAATTAAGGCACACTAGGGTTCCAAACCCATGTGGCCGAAATTCATAGTGAGAGAGAGAGAGAGTGTGCTAGGGTTAGGGTTAGGGTTAGGGCTAGGAATCCTAACCATAATCTAACCTTTTTAGAGTTTCCATAAACTCCATATATGCTGCAATAATAATCTATATTGTGATTATTTAAAATAAGAAAGAATCAAATCAAATATAAGAAACTTTCCTAAATTAAACAATACACATAATAGAAACTAGGAATATTTAAGTTTGACATTTAGGGATTCCTAAAACAAACTAGGAAATATTCCTATATTAGTTTAGGGTTTCTAAAACCTAAAACTAGCCACCATTGATGATGAATACAAGGATTCAAAGAACCCTAATCCACCATTGTTGAACCCTTTAACAATGTTCATCAATATTCAAGTTTAAATAAAATTAAACTAAGTTATTTGCAATAATCAAGAATCAATTTTTAACATGTTTAAAATAATCAAGATACATGCAAATATGTTCTAGGGTTATTAAACCCTAGTAGCCGAAAATCAAGAGGGTTTAAAACCCATGGCCGAAATCCCTATGAGGGTATTTTAAAACCCTAATCACCATTGAAACCCAATTTTCTTAAAATCAAGTTATGTTCATAATTTTCTCAAAATCAAGAACCTCATCTATTTGAATCAAGGGTTTCTAAAACTCAAGATTCAAACATATTCAATGATTATAGGATTACCATAACCCAAATCATAAATTAAACCATTAAAGAACCATATTAGGGTTTACTAACCCTAAGTGGCCGAATGGTGATAGAGAGAGGAGAGAGAGCCGTACCTTAAAGTGTGGGGTTTTGATTATGTTCAAAGCTTCAATCCACCATGGAGAAGAAACCCCAACAATCAAAACATAAACACAATAACCCTTGAAGGGTCCGAAAATTATAGAGAGAGAGAGAGAGAGAAAAACATAAAACCTTTTTAGGTTTTTCTACAAACCCTCACATTTATAATACCAAAGGGGTAAAACCCCATATGGCCGTGACTCTCTAGTGCAGCCCCACCTTGGCCGTGACCTAGCTAGGGTTTCTAAAATCCTAGTTGCCAAATAAACATAAAACAATAACAAAGGAGGCAGCCCCCTCATTGCCGAATTCAAGTATGGTTATTAAACCATCAAAAACTTGATTTTAATTAATTAAACCATTGCCAAACATCATAAATCTCATATCCATGCTTGATTTGGCTCTGATACCACTGAAAGGAATCGATCGAAATCATGGAATCGCAGCGGAAGAGAAAACAAAACTTTTAATAATATGATTCCATCATCGAAAGATTCTAAACAAGAATCGAACAAGCATAGAGATATGTGATTTAATTACAAGCAAATAAAATTAATAAAACATAAATTAATCTTACTTGATTCGCCTTTCGATTTGCAATCCTCGACCTCGAACTTCAACGCAATGAAGTCTCCAACGGTATCCACACAAAGGTAAGATTCCCTAAACCCTTCTAGTCTTCCACAACACTTGAGAAAGCTAGAATGGAGAGGGAGAGGAGAGAGAGAATTTCGGCCAAGGGGTTGCTTAACCCTAGAATGAGTGAAGCACTCATATATATAGACATTCTCCTCTTTAAGGGATGTTTGGTTACTAGTGCTAGCATGACCAAACATCCTTGAATAGAATAATCCTATTCTTGGTTAATTTTGACTTTTAATTAATTAACTTTTAATTAATCAAAATCAAACTTAACTTAAAGACAGGATTCCCCTCTCACAAGTTTAAGGAACTCTCTTACCCTCTATTGTGTGTGACCCATTGGGTTCACCCCAACCTAGCAGTGACTAGGGACATCTCCATGTCGCCTAAAATAGAAACTTTCTATTTAAAGGTTTAATTGAAACTATTCCAATTATGCCCTCATTGATAACACTTATCAATAGGCTTTCACTGGTCATGAGTGACGTCTAGCAATGTGTCATGACATGCCCTAGGTTTGGGTGAATAGCAGAACTATATGAACCCTTCTTGTTACTTAATCCTTCATCCCCTAATGTCACAGTTAAGATATTTAGGGTATGGATACAAGTCAAAACCCTATCTTAACTTTCTTGTCATATGTTCTTCAAATTATAATCTCAATAAGATGAACCCTATGAAACCCTTTCATATTTCATCTATCACTCTGGCCAGAGATTCACATTGAGAGTTATATTTAAGAACTGACCCTGACATTCTCTCTCATAACATTGAGAGTGATGATTCCTTATTGACCACTCATATGCCTTCATGCAAGACCTATTAGAGCCAATGAGTGCTGACTACAACCTTAAGATCAAGGCTGCATAAAACACTATCAAACCCTAATAACTCAGGCACAAGACATCCATGGTGTCTCAGGTCTTAGGATTACCAAATGGACGTAACATAAGAATATTCCTTTAACTTAATATCCATAGGAATATTCTAGTAGATCAAGTTCAGTGTACATATTCTCTAATATGCACCCACAGATTAACCTAAGTGTCTCTACACTGATAGGAAAGACTACCTATCCTCCCATTGGAGTTAGTTTAAATCTGTGCCACTTGCCGGTTTAATAAATGTCCTCTTTAATAAACCTATGAGCAGGAACACTTTAAGAATAAATGTATATGAGAAATATGAGTCTTCATATCTCAACAAACTTGAGATACACATTTCTCTTATCATTTATTCATGGACATTATCGTATATATATTTAAACATACAAACGATAAGCAGTACCTTCTTATCCTAATATGAAATAGATATGCACTTTAGGATTGGTTTTAGGGCATACCTCTAACACAATGAATTAGTTCACCCAACCACCTAAGGCAAACTTTTTTGGGGGAAACTCTAATGTTGATCAATCTTATAGACCATCTCATCTCTAGTTTCAGTACCAAAACCAAAGTATCAATCCACCCCAACTGCAGCAACCCTAAAGGAGTTCTGACTTTGAGGACAAGGTTTTCAATGCATTAAAGAACATAAAGGTAGATCACCAACTCCTTTATTTTTATTCTCAGGCTATAGCTAAGTTAGAGTCACAAGTGGGGCAAATTGTGGCAACTCTTAGCCGTCGAGAGGAGGGTAGACTTCTGAGTAAACCCGTGAGTAGCCTAAGGGTGTATTTGTGGTTGAGAGTTCTCATTCGCAATACTCTCAACATCATGAGGAAGTAAAGTCTATTATGACTTTAAGGAGCAGATCGATCATTGATAATAAAGTTGGGGGAAATCTAGTGAGGGTGAGGTGGGGGTTGAGTCTAATGTCCTCGAGGTGGTAGAGTTTAGTGGGAAAGAGGAGCAAAAGAGTGAGAAAAAGAAGTAAGTGGTCAGTGGCATTATTGCCCAAGGCTTTATTCCCTTCGGTGTTGGTTGCACCCGTTAAAGGGAAAAAGAAGGAAGCGTCTTTGAGTGAGATGTTAGAAGTGTTTAAACAAGTGCATATCAATTTACTAGTCATAAATGCAATTAAGCAGATCCTTTCATATGCCAAATTTCTGAAGGACTTATGTACTCAACAGCTCAAGGAGCGTGCATATTTTGCTAGGTCAGCAGTTCTTTCTAAAGTGGCTAGTGCTATTGTGCAGCATCACCTTCCCCTTAAGCGTAAGGACCTTGGTACTCTTACTATTCGATACTTCTTAGGAAATCATTTCATAGATATGGCCTTAGTCGATTTTGGGGCGAGTGTGAATATTCTTCTATACTCTGTGTTTAAGAAAATAGAACTTAGGGAGCTTCAACTTAGTCCCACTGTGCTTCAATTTTCTAATAGGTCAACCAAAGTGCCTAGGGGGATTCTAAAGATGTTCTTATCAAGATTGAGTCATTTGTCTTTTATGCAAATTTTATTGTTCTTGGCATGAAACTTATGCATAGTTCTAAGGCACATATCCCAGTTATCATAGGAAGATCTCTTTTTATGACTGCTAACGATGTCCTATATTGTAGGGAAGGTATTATGGAGGTCTCTTTTGGTAATTTGAAGGCTAAGCTTCAAGTTTACCATGCTGCTCTACACCCTCATCACTTTGAGGAGTGTTTTTTTGTTGGGGAGTTAGGGAAAAAGGTTGAGGAGGCATTGCCATACATTTCATGTTCGGATCCATTAGATGCATGCTTTACTCATTGTGATAATATTGATGTGGACCAATGCATTTTAGAGGTAAATAAGGTTTTTGAGTCCACACCCTTCTTAGGCATCCTACCTTGGAAGCCTAAAGGTAAGTTGCTTTCCCTAGCGATTCATATTCTTATGTCAACTTTCTTAGATAGGTTTCTTAAATTTGGGTTGAAAGTTTTATCGGCTAAGATTGTAAAAAGGAAACTTATTTTTGGGAGGAGACCAAAGGAAAAGAACTATGTTTGACTTCGGATGTATGGGTTGATTTATTCTTTTCTTTTGCATATTATCTATTGTGCTTTATTTTGGTATACATTGAGGACAATGCATGGTTTAAGTTAGGGGGAGGAATAAATTATTTGAATTTTTTTTTCAAATTTCAGTCATTCCCCTAAGCACTTAGTGATTTTTGAACCTGTTTCAATATGTGTATGCTTATATAAGTCTACAAATCTTTGAGTTATGCCTTATTTTGAGCTTATGTATATGTGTAAGTGATTTCTGATTTGCACATGCACGAATCATTCATGATATATTCTGAGCCAAAGAGTGCCTTGCTTAAATTTGGTTGTTCTTGTTACATTCTTCATCTTTTGTCTCCATTTAAATTTTGTGCGTATCTTCTTTCTTTCTTATTATTCCACTTCCAATATTTCTATGCGTGTTTAGTATATGCATGATTGATGGTTTTGTTGCGCATTAATATGTTTAAACATTTGTGAGTCATGAAAAAGGATCATAGGCAATTTTTGATTATTTGAACTTAAATTCTTTCATATTATATTGCCATTAGCACCTACTTTGAGCCTTCAAGTTTCATTTTCTTAACCAGCTTAAGAAGCCCAAGGGTGGAGATTAAGTGAGTTAATTCTTGGATGAAATGTGTAGTATGTGAGTTATTGAGTCATGTGTTTTGTGTTTTAGTATTTTTGTGTGCTATGTCTTAATGTTGAGCATATTTTTATTGGAAAGGATTTGGAATTTGTAATATTGGTGATGAAAGGGTTGAATAATGCATCTTCAAAAAGAAAGAAAGAAAGAAATGAAAAAAAAAAAAATGAAAGTTTGAGAATGGAAAGAGAGTTTTCTTTTGCTTTACCCCTCTTAAAGTTGAGAATAAAGCTAAATCCAAGTTGGAGGGTGTGAATGTAATAAAAAAAAAAAGTGAATGGTGCAACAATAATAAAAATCCAAAAACCTTTTTAATCTAATTTTCTATGAACTCTAGTAATTCTACTAATGATGCATGGCACAGTGTTTTAGTTATTGTGGGTTGGGTTGTGTTATTTTGGTTTGTTTTGTATACTTTGGATAGTTTATGCTTGGAATGTTTTAGGTTAGGATTTGTGTATGTGAAGGTTGAGTAGATCGCCTAAACTATGTTATTAAACCATCAAATGTCTTTTTGTTTTTCATCCTTGAACCAAAAGGCATTTTAAGCCAATAAAATCCTATTTGATTCCATGAATTGCTTATGTTTAACTTTTGTTGCAACTTTACAATCTATTGTGTATATGTGTGTTAGTTGTTCATTCTTATTTCCATTATTTGCGCATTTTGTCCTCCACAGTGATTTGTGTCTTCTTTTTGCTTTCTATCCTTTGTGTTTTTCTTTTCATATTCCATCTTATTTGTTTTTATTGTTTCCCATTTCATTTGCTTAAGCATGGACATTTGATGGTTTAAAATATGTTTGAGTGTGTTAGCCTTATGACTTCCACCCATATTTGTTAAATAATTTTGATGATAACAAACATTGTATTTTGATCTCTCATGTGTATAAGAATACATTGTTGTATTGCACATGATAATATTGTTGTATTACATATGAATATATTGATATATTGCATATGAATATTTTGATGTTCATTCGTGTTTATTGCCAAACCTTTTTGAATGAATGTTTATTGTTTGACAATGTCATATTAGTTACTTGATTAACATTGTCATATTTATTTAATGTTTGTTTGGCTAACCTTATTAATTGATTGACATTATCCTATAGTTCTTGTATATCCATTTTGGTATATGTGTTTATAAGAATATAATAGGATTCAAGTTGTCAATGAAGAAGGCTCAAGCCATCATGAAGCTCTTGCACTTTATTGAACCTTATGTGGATGTGAATATGTTGCTTATTCACTTAAAGACTTTGAAGAGCTATTGCATTGATGCAATCCTATCATGAGCCACAACATTATTGAAGTGTAAAGATGAAGCCAAGCAAGCCTAGCACAAGCCAAGCTCAAGTGTTGAAGATTTTGCTTTTGTTCTTGTGTGAGTGCTTAGGATTTATATTGTAAATCTCTCTATAGGATGAACTAATTAGCTCAATTGACTATGACTTAAAGACCATAGGTTTTAACTTGGAAAATCACATTTTGGTCACAAAATTGATTCAAACTCATAATGGGCTTTATGGACTCAAAAGACAAAATGTTTTTGAAATGCTGAATTTTTGCTGACGAAAACTTTCAACTTAGAATGAGCATATCTCTCTCATCCGGACTCCGTTTTCGATGATCTTGGCGGCCATGGAAAGCTTGAGAAGTATAGTTTTTGAATATGTAATATTTATATAAAAAAATTTTGGGGGTTAGTCGACTAACCCTTGATGATTAGTCGACTAACAGTTTCCTAGTAGACTAATCACCCCTGATTAGTCGACTAATGGCAGGTCAGTAGCCTTTTTTGGGAAAATAAGTTCCTAGTCGACTAACACACCCTTCCTAGTCGACTAACCGTGCCCGGGAACATTTTTAAAGGTATTTTTAAGCCTTCTAGTCGACTAATCAAGTGTGCCTAGTCGACTAATCGACCCCCTGCTTAATAACAACTAGTTTTTAACACTCCAAACGACTATATTTTGACCCCCACGGCCATATTTGTGTTGGAACCTATTTATACTCATTGTATGGGTCTTGAATCAACTAATGATCATACACAATCATACTCAAACTAGTTTTACATCAATCTTGTGTGATTTAATCATTTGATTCATCATTCTCTCTTGAAGCCAAATTAGTTCTTAATTCTTGAGAGATTTTAGTGAGAGTTTTATCATTGTACATCATCTACTCTTGAAGGAGCTATTCTTTGTACACTTTATTATTCATTTAGTAAACTTGTGAGATTGTAAGGGTTGTGAGAACCCTTGTGGGTGAGTGTCTTCCACCTTTGAAAGAAGGCAACTTGTAAAGGTTTCTCTACCTTGAAGGAGTGATCCATAGTGGATTGTAGAATCCTCAAGACGGGGCTCTTGAGGCGTGGACGTAGGCGGAGACCGAACCACGTTAATTCTTGTGTTTGAATCTCTTTAACTCTTCTCTTGCATTTCAATTCATATACTTGCTATATTAATTGTTGTTCAATTCATATACTTATTGTATCAATTGTTTTATTTTGATTCAAACATTGTCTTCCGCTGAATTTAATTGAACCATAATTTTTATTTGGTAATTATTTTGAAAAGTTTGCAATACCTCTATTCACCCCCCCTCTAGAGGTATATACTTGGGCCAACAGAGGGATTTCACTTCACTGCACAAGGATTTTATTTATGTTAGGGTTTGTCTTTCATCTTTAGGACTGATTGTGGCTCTTTTAGGTTTATGTGCTTCTGGCAGCTAGGGTTAGCCTCTTACGGTGCCCTTTACCTCTCTGATGGCTTTGCCGTCAGCGGGGATTGCCAGACCTGGCAATTCCTTGGTGCAGTCCTTCGTACATGTTGTTGCTAAGCCGGTGGATATTTCTCCTTTCAAAATGCCAATGCGATTTCCGGTGGATATTAACGATGAATTAGGGTTCATATTTTCAGAACTAGAAATGGCTAAAGCAGCGAAAGATTATAAATTGCCATTGTCATGAAGTTCTTGTGTGCCCATCCTTAGATTGATAATATTCGGTTGAACGTGGTAAAAAAGTGGGGTTTGATGGAAATTCTGACGATCAGTTTTATGGATGATTATCATGTCTTAATCCAGACGAAAAATGAATGTGATTTTGTGCATGGATGGGCACGCGAAGGAAGAACGATGGAAGGAAATTTGTTTCGGTTGTTTAAATAGACTAAGGAATTCGATTTACATAGAGAATCTCCATTGGCCCCTCAATGGATTTTTTTTACCTGGTTTACCAATGCATATTTATCGACGTGATTGTTTCCACATTTTTGTAACTTGTTTCGGCAGGTATCTTGGGAAAGATAATGCAACACTGAATCAAATGAGAGCGACAGGTGCAAGAATTTGTGTGGAGGTGGATTTGACTATGGAACCAGTTAAAGGTTTCCCCATTGTGGTTTCTCCGACAAAACGTATTTTGCAAGAGGCAAGATATGAGAAGCCAAGATTCTATTGTATGAATTGCTATCGACAAGGACATACTGCAGTTATTTGTAGGGTTGGGGAGGGATGTAAAGTTGAAGGGAAACCGAACGAAAATATAAAAATTTGGCAACGGACAAACCCTAAAATAAGGGGGGAGGCATCGGGATCGAAAGATGGGTTGGAGATAGAGGGGAATATTGTTTTATCTAATGGAAAATTGCAGATCATTCTAGAGGACAGTAACGAAAAACAGAATAATATTGTGATTGAAAGAAGCAGTGATGAAGTCCCAATTCTAGGTGGTGCCATGATCGAAAAAGAGTCTAATCAAGGTTTACAAAATTCTGTAGATAATCAAAAGGGAGATAGTGATGAAAAATGTGAGGAAGTTTGGTGTGGAGAGGAATTGGAAGTGGTTCCGGAAAGTGTGCAGATGCATATCGAGAAGTCTCCATATAAGTATCTGGTTTCTAAACCAAAAAATGATTATTACGCTGGACAACAAGAAGGGGATCTAGCTTGGGGTTTCTATTCGGATTGGGAGGAAGGAGAAATCACAGGATTGAAGGGTAAAGAAAAGGCTTATGATTCTGATAGAGTTGCTCCTTCGGATTTTGAAAAAACTAATTAATAATGGCTTTAGAACTGTGAGGAAGTCTCAGCGGGTTCATAACCAATCTCAGAAATTGAATTTATGATAGACACCATTTTCTATTGGAATGTCAGAGGGTTGGGGAGTTCGAAGAAGAGATTGAAGTCGTTACTCATTAAAAATAATGTATCCATTTGTGCGATTGCTGAACCCTTTGCTGGAGAGAATCGTATGGCCGCAATGGGTAACTTTTTTACTTTTAACTATTTTTACTCGAATGAAACTGTTGGGGGTAAGCTTTGGATTTTTTGGGAGGAAACTAATGTTTTTCAGGTTTTGTTATGCACTGCCCAAATGATTACTGGATGACTAGTGTTGGATATGTTAGAAGTATGCCCTAAAACCAATCCTAAAGGGTATATTGAGTTT
>JAESVK010000669.1:3255997-3289997 GCA_017140935.1 Hamamelis virginiana | reverse complement strand
ATGTACATTAATCTATTATAACATGATGAAATGTTTGGAAAAAAAAAAAAGATGACATGCTCACTTAAAAGGTCAAACACACATAAAATTTGCCATTAAGAACATACACTGTGCTTCCTATCACTTACTATTGTTACTTTTTTGATATGAAGTACTATTATTTTAAATATGTTCCTTTGAGAACCTCATTGTCTCTATATGCTATTATCGATAACAGGCAAGGAACCATTACATGCTATTATCGATAACATGGACTTAAGTTTAACTTTAAATGCTATTATCGATATCAGGTTTTAACCACTACATGCTATTAGCTATTAGCGATAACAGGTTGTAACCATTACATGCTATTATCGATAACAGGCAAGGAAATTTAACATTAAATGCTATAATCGATAATAGCTATCTGCCGCGCTCTAGTGTGTTCGCTGCACCCAAGTGGAACAGAAGATTGAAGAGAAAGGAAGGGATGGAGAGGGAAGAGAGCTAGTTTGCAGGGAAAAAAATTAAATTAAATCTAAACCCAAATCAATAATTATCCATAAAAAATTTGCAAATGAAAAACCTAATCCACAAACCCCAACAAATTAAACTTTTTTGTTTCAAAATCAATTTCTTATAACAGAGCCTTAATCCATGAACCAAGACATAGGATAAGATTCACATTTCAGAAACACAATATAATACCCATAATACGGTAATAAATTGGTACTCCGCCCAACTATATATCCTCAAAAATCCAATCTAACTGAGAGAATAAACTCTTCCAAATCTAATTGAATAACAATTATCAAATGAATGACCATTTTTCAAGCTTCAAAATATTGGGGATTGCAAGAAAGCTTACAGTTATGGCGGCTATTCGTGCTTCCCCCAGAATTGGACCTCGGGTAAGGGAAAAACGCAGCTAACCCAGAAGCGAACAACTATCGTCTTATCGTTTTCAATGGTTTTTTATGCTTTTAATTTCTCAGATGCTCTTTCAACACCTCCGGATACGTAAAGCCAAATCGTCGCCTCTTTCTGTATTTCTTCAATATTATTCGAATCTGCAAAAATCTTAAGCTGCCATATCGAGGGAGAGGAAGAGAGCTTGAGATGGAGAAGGGGGTGTCGCCGCCTGATAGAGGGTCGCCGGCTGAATCCTGAAAAATGGGATCATGGTTTTTGGTGGTAGGGGAGGGTAGGGGGTGTCGCCGCCTGATAGAGGGTCGCCGGCTGAAAAATGGGTTATTGGTTTTGCGTCGAGGCTGTCGCTTGAAAGAGAGGAGGGGAGCCTATTATCGGTAAGAGGAAGAAAGGAAATGAATGCCTCTATTATCGGTAAGAGGAAGAATGGAGTATATTAGGAGGGATGTCTAATATCGGTAAGAGGAAGCCTACTATCGATAATAGGCTAAGGTTTAAAATCCTGTACTAAAAAAAATATATGCATTATAGTTAATTTATCTATTTGTCTAAATCAATTTGAAGATTTACAATTATGACTATTCAAATACTTTTAAAGTTAGAAAGTAAAATTATATTTATAACATAAGGTAAAACTAAATAAAAAAAAATTCTTTTTTAAACAAAATACATTAAATGATATGATTGTAGGAATATTCTTTGAATACAGTGAATATAGAAATGAGGTGAAACGAAAAATTTAATTTTAATCTTAGTAGATAGTTATTAAATTATGATATTATGATGCTTACAAGTTCGAAAAGCATGAAATTTAAATTTTTTATGGATACTTACGTGAATTTTAATATTTTATTTAATATTCGAAGTTGTTCAACCATATTCAAAAAAAGAATAATCAACCATAGAAAAAAATGTAGGAAAAAATGTAGAAATATTAAGGAAAAAAATTAAATAACAATAACTTATAAAATACATAAATAATATAAATAAAAAACAAATAAATCTTGGTAAAATGAATGTAAGTGCTATAATCGGTAATATTATCGGTAAGAGAAGAAAGAAATGTAATGGGATGTCTATTATCGGTAAGAGGAAGAAAGGAAATCTTTGAGGGATGTCTAATATCGATACTCCTAAGCCTATTATCGATAATAGGCTAAGTTTTAAAATCCTGTACTAAAATAAATATAAAATAAATATATGCCTTATAGTTATTCTATCTTTTTGTCTAAATCAATTTGAAGATTTAGAATTACGAGTATTCAAATAATTTGAAAGGTAGAAAGTAAAATTATTTTATAACATATGGTAAAACTAAAAAAAAAAAAAAATTCTTTTTAAAACAAAATACATTAACTTATATGATTGTAGGAATAGTCTTTGAATATAATGAATATATAAATGAGGTCAAACGAAAAATTTAATTTTAATCTTAGTAGATAGTTAGTAAATTATGATATTATGATGCTTACAAGTTCAAAAACCATGAAATGTAAATTTTACTGATACTTATGTGAATTTTAATATTCAAAAAAAGAATAATCAACCATACAAAAAAATGTAGAAATATTAAGGAAAATAATTAAATAACATCAACTTATAAAATCCATAAATAATATAAATAAAATACAAATAAATCTTTGTAAAATGAATGTAAGTGCTATTATCGGTAATATTATCGGTAAGAGGAAGAAAGGAAATATAATGGGATGTCTATTATCGGTAAGAGGAAGAAAGGAAATAAAATGGGATGTCTAATATCGATACTCCTAAGCCTATTATCGATAATAGGCTAACTTTTAAAATCCTGCACTATAATAAATATCTGCATTATATTTATTTTCTCTATTTGTCTAAATCAATTTGAAGATTTAGAATTAGGAAAACTAGTGCTTTTCTTTCTCCATACTGATGGTGATAATTCACGTTGAACAAAATAATGCAAGATTATAAACTTTTTAATCATGACAATACTAAACTGATGATGATAAATAACTTCAACATATTCTCCACATGTGTTAATGAAACTGCTGTTGTATCATAAAAGTAAAACTTAATCTAAAATCCATAAATAATATATTTAGCTTTCAAATAAATCTATGTATATTTGACTAAATCAATGTTAAGATTTACAAATAGTTACTATTTAAAAAATTTAAAAAGTAGAAATGAAATGTATTTGTTTTGATAATGTAAGTTTAAGCAAATAAATAAAAAAATACATTAGATAACTGAGATTAAAATTGTTGGAATATTATGATGGGCAACATAAATCTAGGTCTTCGAATACAGTGAATACAGATATGAAGGTCAAAATGAATGAGTTAAAATTAAATTCAAATTTAATATTACTATATAGTTTTCAAATTATGATACATACAATTTCAAATAAAGAAATGGAAACCGATTTTAGTGATAGTTATGTGTATATTGAAAATTTTTTTAATATTCAAACTGTTTCTATCATGATTCAAAATATTTAAAATCAACCTTAGCTAAAAATCTACAAATATGAAGGAAAATATAACAAAATAAAAAACCATGAACTTATAAAATCCATAAATAATATCAAAAAAATTTGTCAGTCAAATTTGTATATTTCACTCAATCAATTTTAAGTTTTACAATTAGGAGCATACTAAAAATTAAAAATTTGAAATTAAACGTACTTTTTTACATAAGGTCATTATTACAAAAAATTAAAATTTGAAAATACTTTAAAATATAAATTTGTTTGAATATTACCATGGGCAATATATTACTGGGTCTTGAAATATAGTGAATAAAGATATTAAGGTCATAATGAATGACTAAACAAAAATGTAAAAGTTATTCTTAGTAGATAGTATTAAAAATATGATGCATAGACTTTCAAATAAATTAATTTTTGGTATTAATAAATTTATATATTATAGTATATGAATTCGATGAGGGGAATTATGAAAAAGTTTAGGGAAATATGTGTATGATTCAGGAGTATATATAAAAATGGAAATAATAATACATTTTATATCCTACTATGAGTATTATAGTAAAAAAAAAATTAAGAAAAACAAATATATAATAATGCACAGGTTATTTGGATATTAAAAGTTATTGAAGTTGAAATTGCATTTGAAGGATGAGTGGATTGATATCACTTTAGAAATACCCACAAGATCTCCTCACAAGATCTCCTCAAAATCACGTGTGAACAAAAAAGAGTTGTAATATGAAAGCTCCATGACATAGTAAGTACAATGCAGTATTAGGACAAGTACAGTTGCCTACACTTATACCCGTGAATGGATTGAAAGTGAAGTACAATGCAGTATTAGGACAAGTAAAGTATCCTGCACTCAAACCCGTGAATGCATTGAAAGTGAAGTGTAATGGAACACTAATTATTGGATATATGACTGAAAAGCTGATCTTTTACTATGTGACAAAAAATAAATGTCAGGATAAGAGTGGAGTAGAAGATACTTTGATACATACACGTGATAGATCTGATGAGAATCTGTATCAGCAATAGTGATTTTAACATGTGAAGGTGCCACTATTAATTACTAGAAAGGTGTAATCAACAAATGTAAAAAAATTTATAAACCTTCCCAATTTATGCTATATATTGACATACAAAGTGGGTGAGTTTGGAAAATTTTTACAACTCGCTGAAAGCAACACCGAAGCAAAGTTCGAATTTGGTAATGAGTCCCATGTTATTATTTGGTATTGTTTTGTTTATTTATTTATTTTGTAATATGGTTTCAATTTTTAGATACAATGATTAACAACGCATTTATATATTTCGTCCAAAATTCAATAATAACAATTATTATTTACTCTCGTATGATTGGTTGAAAGCGAGATCTAAAAGGGAAGGAAAAACCCAAGTTAGCTTACTTGAAATTCTTAATTTGAAATCTTCTCATGTCCAAATCAAGGGATAGGTATGTGAATATCCATTTTTTTCTTTTTTATAACCGTTAAAAACAAAAATTGAATACCCCTAATCTTCATATGTGCATAATTAAATATTATAATTTAAGTATAGGCAAGCAGGTAGACTTATTTCATATTATGGTAACAAGTGTTACTATATGTTTTGTTTTTTTATTTGTATTTATTTAATTGTTTTTTTTTTTGTAGTGGTAGCAACATTGAGATCGGTTTTTTTATTTCGCTTTCGCTTTATACGCGATGGAGAATGAATTAAAAGTAGCAGTGAGTGAAATTAAGAACAGTGGTCGGATGTGGCTATTGGGAGGGTTGAATACGTACCACGAATGGTGGAGAAGCGATCGATGTGAATTTTATGCAGCTGTTAGAAGGGAATGGCCGCAGCGCGTACGTGAATCAGAGATACTTGTTGAAGATTTACGTAATTTGAATGCACCAATCCCACGTAGGGATTCATTGACTATGGAACGTCGAAATGTAAATAATTACGTGGATGCTATAATTCAAATTCGTGAAGAGAACAATAGAATGTTGATTCGTAGATGTCGGTATTACATAATAGATCTTACACGTGAAGCTGCTGCTGATAATGGGAGGGATTTAACTAGCGCAGAAATGTATGAAGTAACAGAGAGATCGTACTACCTTTCGGACACCTACATATCGGATGAAGACTAAATTTCTAGAAATGTATTACTTTAATTTTATATGCATCAGCTATGTGTAATATGATATTTGAAAGGTAGTTAAAAATAATGATTAGTATTATCAGTTTTTAGAACTAGACTCACTTTTATTAAAGTGCAATAATGTCAAAGTACATAATTAGTGCAAGAAAAAAGATAAACTACCTACTTGGAAATACAACTGATAATACTAATCAATCCGAATCTTCGTCGGACATTGGAGTATCAGATGGAAATTCAGAACATGATAATATTTGGTTAGTTTGCTCTTCAGATAACTCTCTACCTTCTGCATCAGCATTATCTTTAGCTGTTTTTAGAAAGTAATAGCGGTATCTTCGGGCAGCCATGCGGTTGTTCTCCTCACGTATGATGCTAAGTGCTCGTCTAAGTTCAACAAAGTTCTCAGTTGGGAGTGTAATTGCTTTTCGGCGTGGAATAGGAGCCCCCCAATGGCGTAGATCCTCAACTAAATTTTGAGCTTCATGTACCCTATACTCCCACTCCTCACGCATTTTCGAAACTGTGGCCTCGCTTTGTCGCTCTCGCGGATTCAAGGAATAACTAAAGTCATCATCAAGATGCCATATACGACTGCAGCTTCGATATAGATCGCCTGGGGTATAGCTTCTTGGATTCATAGTTCGGTAAAAAAAAATTGAACTTCATTGAGATGTCCCCTTTGTGCCATCAATATGGTTTATATAGATGAGTGAGCTTTGTATTCATTTATTTGTACTATTCACATGTGACTATTCACATACTTGTACTATTCACATGTGACTAATAATGTCCGAACATTAATTTTTAAATTTTTTATAATAAGTTAATAACAACAGTTCTAAAATACAAACAAGATTTAATAATTCCCATGTGCTCATTTAAACCTAATTAATTTTTATTTTTGTGATTGCAATATTTGTATATGATATCAATTTATTGATTGGGAACAGAAAAATATCATAATGGGAGGCTTGATAGTTGGGATATGATATCAATTAATTTTAATATTATAGTGATTAGCGAGCCAATCAAATAAATTATAAAATTATTTATAACTATTAATGTCCAAATAAACTATATTTTAGAAAATTAAGTTTATAAAATTTAAAAACAATCAGTTTATTTGGAAATTTAAAACAATATGTTAATTTTGATTTTTAAATTTTTATTATATTCTGATTTCACCTCCCTTGCTTTAAATCTCACTTCATAGAATTTAAAACAACCAGTCTACAATCGATAATGGATTCCAATTATCGAAAGTGCTAACTGCCATGTCTCCTATGATAAACTAATTGTAATTTTAACTTCACAATATTTTTAAATCTAACTTACTTACTTTTTACATACTTTCTCGTCCACCGACAGCACCTGCAAACCACCTGCAAAGTTAAAATTGATTATGCAATCTAAACCATACACATTTGCATTCCTCGGGATTGAGGGACGTCGCTCATGAGCGACGTCCCTCAGGATATCCAATTCGTATATATATATATATATATATATAAATATATGTTAATATATATATATATATATATATATATATAAGCCATAACAGTGGGTTTATATGTGAAGCAGCAGCAGAGGAAGAAGGAAGGGGGAAGGGGGAAGAGGAAGCAGCAGCAGATCAAGCCAAATCTACGGAGTGGCGATACAGCAGCTTCTTCGACGGCGACGGCGACGCAGTTTCTTTTTCTTCTTCTTCTTCTTTTTTTCTTCTTCTTCTTCCGATCTGCTGTGCGGCTAGGGTTTCTCGTGTGACTGTAACCTTCGAATGGTGAGTTTTGTATGTGGGATAGAGATGGATTGTTGCCTGCAAAACTGAAGGGCACGCTCGTCATTAACAAAATTTGTAAATTGCAAACCCGGGTTCCAAGCTTCCAACCTGCCAGCTGCAAGAGGTCGCCGAAACCCAGTATGGCCGTCTTCCATGCTCCTTTGTCACACCCCTAACCCGCCGATCCAAACAGTGGTTTGGGGTATGAAACCCCAAACCCACCGGGAAGCCGACCAACCAAACACGCCCTTTATACCTAGGCATGTCAGACCCCGTGGGGTCCCAACTCTTAAACCTCTCATAGCTAACTAACACTACAGTAGGGGTAGTCCGAGGATTGAACATGGCAGAATTTAGAACACAGCTGAGAAACTAAAGCTTTCTAACTCTAACTGGAAGACAAGGGGTGGGAATCCTTCCAATTTCATTAGAAGATACCCCCACATACGAGGGATGTAGAAATAGCTTTGTCATTATCCCTAGAGACCATACCTTAACAATTCCTGTTGACAAGTGCCACAGGGCATGCTAGATATAATAACCACTATGGGTTACTCAACCAAGTCAAAGTCTAATTGGGCTCTAATAGCTATAACATATAACTTCTAGATTCACTTTTATAGGAATACTATGTCAGTGACCCAGCATGTGCAGGCCAAACTAATCTAAATGAAACCCAAAGTGGGCTAACCGGCCCAATCGAGCCCTGAAGCCCAATGATCTAAAAAACCAATTCAAGAGGTATAAAGACGGAAATCAAACAGTAAGCCATTCATTTGCACTCTACTAACTACCATTCATTTTCCACCTCTCTCCCCTATTGAAAGCAACTCCCTATTTTTGACTTGACCATTGGAGGTCCTTAATTAGCCAACACCGCACCAATGCTGCCTAGACTCGTAGTATATCATCGGTTTTTCATGCAACTTCTCTCTACAGAAATTTGAGGACCAGGACCATCGGTGCAATTTTCCAACCTCAATAGAAAATGTATATTTTGTTAACAATATTGTGGAGAGCAAGTTGGTTTCTAGAGGTTTCATATATATATATATATATATAGAGAGAGAGAAAGAGAGAGAGAGAGAGTGAGTGAGCAATTTAATCATGAAAACTTAGATACCATACAGATTTTCAAAATCAACACTACACCTATAGTATACTCTATTGCACTTAACCCACTTAATTAATAGATCTATTTTTCAAAGTTTCATAAATATGAATGACCATTGGTTACTTATAAGTCTCACTATTTATATATACCTTGTGCAGTACATAGTGGCATATAAAATCCCATTAACTATCAACTTAGTATAGATCTCCCTCTCTCTCTCTCTCTCTATATATATATATATATATATATATATATATTTATCTCTCAACTCTGCACATGCCAAGAAATTAGCTATGCAAAAATAAGCATGATTCAATGAGTTTGATCATATAGTTTTCATGCTTTTTTTTTTGGGATTTTCCCCCTTAGGTGAATAGTTTTGGTGCAGAATATACAAGTCATTAAACATTTAAATGTTGCTAAAAATCAGCCTATGTAGTCAATTGACTATATATAGCCTATTGGAAAATTGATCTATGAATAAGCGTGATAAATTAGTGATATGACGAATAGCCAAATTAATGAAATTAGTGATATGAATAATGATACTTTAGGTTAGGATATTGTTGCGAGAAAGATAAGATGGAAGGTGAGTGTGGTGGCCCCGTTCAAGAGTGAAGTAAGAATTAATAAAAGATGGCCATATTTAGTGACTTCTTCACAAATTAATGGTGAAAAATTATTGAAAGATGTATGTAATTGTTACTTGTTAGAGATGGTTATTCTTCTTGATTAGGGCTTGAATAAAGATGACGAACAAAAAAAACAAAAGCCAAAATTTTCAATTTAGAGTAAGAATTTAGTCATTTATCGAACACTTGTTACAAAGAACATACTATAATAATGAGGGAAATTTGGCCAACATTCATATTTTAGGGACCTCTTTCGATTAAAGTCCTCATTTTGAATTTTTAGGGGTTAAAGTCCTGTTAAAAAGAGTTTTATTGTCTAAGGTCCAGTTTTTAAAAAATATATATTTTTGAGTGAAGAAATTGCCTATACCACACTATTTCTCACTTACAGGAGAGGAACAGAGAGGAAAAGAGAGAGGCAAAAGAATGCCGGAAAGCTCTGTCCCCAGCGATGATCTGAGCTCCATTTTCGACGTAGAATCGAACTTCATCTTTGGGATTGATGCCCTCCACTGGATCAACTCGTGGATCTACCTATTCTACATATCTGAGCTAAAAAAATCGTGCTGGCAGGGAGGATTCAAAAGGGTTTGTCTATGGCAGTAGATCTCATAGAGGATGATGAAAGAATACGCCATGGGAACGCAGCGGAAGGTAAAATAAAAATTTTCCCATTGATATTCAACCAAGATTCGAACTCAAACTATAAAACGAATCTAAACAATTAAACAAAGCATGAATAAAAGCTTACTTGATGTTCCTTTGATGATGGTCCTCACTAAACTTCAAGCCCCAAACGTATGGAAGCCTCCAATGAATAGTCCACACGAGCCTAAAACTTCTTGAAGTCCTTGATCTCCACAACACTTGAGAGAATGCAAGCTTGAGAGGGAGAGAGAGAGAGAGAGGCGGCAATGAGAGAGGGATGAGGCTCTCTTGAAGTTGGATCATTAAACCCTAGGCCTATCCCTCTTATTTATAGACTCTCTCCTCTTTCAAAGATGTTTAGTTACTAGTGCTAGCATGACCAAACACCATATTAGAATAGGTTTATCCTAGTTTAGTGTATCCTTAATCCTTTTAATTATTAACCCTTAATAATAAGGATTAAACTCATATACAAATTAGAATATCCCCTCTCACAAATTCAAGAAGATCACTTAAGCTTTAATGTGTGTGACCCATTGGGGTCACCCAACCTAGTAGTGGCTCGGGAACATCGCATGTTTCCCAAAATAGAAACTTTATATTTTTGGTTCAATTGAAACTATTCCAATTTTGCCCTCAATGATAACACTTATCATTAGGCCTACACTAGTCATGAGTGACATCTAGCAACATATCATGACGTGACCTAGGTGTGGGTGAATATACAAATATAAATGAACCCTTCGTGTAATAAATAATCCTTCACCAAACAATGTCACGATTAAGTTATTTGGGTATGGATTCATGTCAAACCCTAACTTAATCCTGTGTTAGCCATTCACCAAAATATAAACTCAATTAGGTTAACCCATGAAAACACTTTTCCTTGGTTACCTTCTGCTTTGGCCAAAGACTTCATTGAGTTATTATTTGTGAATTAACTGTGACATTCTCCCTTTGATATTAAGGGTGGTGATTCCCTATGGCACACTCACCTATCTTCATATACAACTTACTAAAGCCAATGAGCACCGATTACATCCTCATGATTAAGGGTGTACAAGATACTATCAAACTCTAGTAATTCATACATAAGATAACCAGTGGTGTATCAGGTATGAGGATTACAAATGTGACTATACACATGAGCAGCTTTTGACATTCAAATATATCTCCATGAGCTGTACTCATATTGGTCACGTTAAGTGTACTTGTTCTCTAACAAGCACCCACAGGTTTACTATAGTGTCTCTACACAGATGGCTTGAGACTCACCATCCTCCATTGGAGCTAGTATAACCTGAGCTAATCTTAACGGTTTATTATCGCCCAAATAAATAAACCTATGATCAGGAACATATCTAGAATAGATGTTCTTGAGAATCATATGTCTCTCTATCTCAACACTTGAGATACAATTCTCTATCATGCTATTCAAGGACATTATCATGAACAGTTATAAATAACACAAGTTTACATGATAATATAAAGCCATTTTATAGATGAATAAGATTCATACAATAACATAAATGAAATTAAAGTTCCCTAATTACAACCTACTAATTGGTTTTAGGGCACACTTCTAACAGATGAGAGAAGAGAAAACAAGTGGTTCCAAAGCCAGGCTGACACGAGGATCTGTAGGAGGCTCTCCAGGGATCTGATTTTTTTATTCAACATTTTCTCTTGAATATTAGATCTACCACAACAGCACAACAACACGCCGGAATATTGCTGGAATGTTAGTGATTAATTTCACCAATCTCTACAAATCCATGGCTGTGTGTGGTGGCTCCTCAACGATCAAGCTCCCTCGATGTCGTTGTTGCAGATCCAGTGAGTTCCCGACAGTATGGAAGTAGATCCGGCGAGTTCTTGATGGCATTGCAGCTTCCTTTTCTTTCTGTCTCGTTTATGCTTTTTTTTCTTCTTCTAATGTATGCCTATTTCTCTCTTTTATCGACACTACCACAAAAAAAGATTAGAAGACAGCTAAAAACTGTCTTCATAGACATACGAGGACAGTTAGGAAACTGTCTTCCCTAGCCGTGTCTTCTAAAGTCCGGACCCTTTCGAAGACAGTTTTTAGCTGTCCTCATATCTGAACCTTCGAAGACAGTTTTTAGCTGTCTTCATATATGTCTCTTTTGAAGACAGTTTTTAGTCGTCTTCATATCTGTGTATTTTAAAGACAGTTAAAAACTGTTTTTCGTATTGTGATATTTTAAAGACGGCTAAAAATTGTCTTCATATCTGTATTTCAAAGACAATTAGAAACTGTCCTTAAAAGCCATTTTTTTTTTTTTTTTACATTTCAATTGATATGTTAACCTGTTAATTTAGGCAACCTGTAAGTGTTCCTTGTAAACATGTACACGTTTCTAATTGGTAATACAATGAATAAAAGCTCCTGTATGCATATAAATTGAGTACGTACGTAGAAGAAGCGCTAGCAAACAAAATAAAAATATTTTCATTCACTTTATTAAGACCAAACATGTACCCCACATATACCCAAAATCAGATAGAAACTATTGTGTTAAATTTAATTTGGAAACACTCCTTCCAAATAACTTGCATATAAATAGCAAACAAGCCCTTTCAATTAAATCTTCATCCATTCAATTGAAGTCACAATGGATATGCATGAAGCAAGCTGGCTAGTTTTCCTACCCCTTCCAAAAGTCTTTGTGCAACCAACTTTGCGTTTCGATATAGTAAGAACCTACATATAAATAAAGAAATGCAAATTTCAGTTCAATTATTCAAAGTAAGAAAACAATGACATCAATGGAATTCTAAATTAAAATAGTAGCATTTCATCCTTAGGAAAGTATGAAAAGAATAAACTTGTTTTTCGAGACAAAAATCCGGCAGAATTTCGTCTATTTTTGCAATATTCCCAAATTTTTACCTGTCAAATGAAGAGTATATAACACTTCTATAATTATATCCAAACTATATTTCAATCATATGGCGCCTCCCACGCCTATATCATCAGCAACCAACAATCACCAAGAGAAGTACACTTCTAAGTTATATTTCTAACACACTTAAAACATACATGCAAGCCCACAGGTGCTTTTACATTCCAGCTAGATCTTTAGGCACATCAAACTCAAAAGCATGCAATATCCCTTGTGCAGCAATATTCTAGTAAACAAAGAAGAGTCTTAGAAAACATTAGATGCCTATAAAGGCAAAAGGCTTAAACAAGAAGAATGTGACAACAATAAACTATATGGAAAAGAAATTATAGCTAGCAATTTAACTAAACGAACTTAAAGAAAGAGAATTGATTTATGGAAAGCTGACTCTGTGTGTGTGCGCGTGTGTCAAATAATGTTACCCTGCATTTGAGTACAATATTCCTAGTTTAAGACCCTTGCTATGAACATAGTATGTTAGAGCTCTAACAATATATTTGGTGTATTTAGTGTAGAAATATATATTCACTACTTTATAATTTGGGACAAAAATCCGGCAGAGTTATGCTTGTTATGGCAATATTTTCTAAACTTTAAGTTGTGTACATAATACTTTATAACACTTTGAGTCATGTAGCAATTGATTTATCATAAAAAAGCTTCTTTGCTTTTCGGTCTCCACCAGCTCAAGTGTGTGGCATTCTCTTCATCATTGAAGAGAATTGGTCATAATTTGATGACAAAATGTTGTTCTATTAGTGAAAAAACAGAGTTGAGGATCTTGGGAGTGCTATCTATGAATTGTTTAACCAACATCTGGACAATGAAACTTTGAAACAAAGCTAGTTTTCAACAAGTGAGGACCCTAGCTTTGCATGTCTCTAATATTATAGCCACAAAGGTACCAATATATATATATTAGTTTATTAGTAAATGATTTGAAATTTTAATGCTCCTAGTATGATTAACTGAAAAGTCAATCAATATGTTCTACTCCTACAACAACAATAACAATTTTAACTAATTTGTTGAAATTGTGCCAATCTCTTTCCACATACAATTAAATAAAAAGAATGTTAAAAAAAAAATACTGGAACAGGTTTGTGTGTAAATTGAACTCTACTATTCTGAATATAAAATATCTATTTCTTAATGCTGAGATATTTGGGCACCAGAACAAACCTGGAATTTATTGGTTTTCCAAAGTGGCTCAAAATAAAAAAAGTGTTTCTTCCTTTTCCTCCACGAGATGGCAGCATCATCCTGCATTTCATTTGTACTCCTTAGATAGAATTCATAACTTTTTTAAGACGAAATCATGTGGAATTTAATTTAATGCTAATAAAGTTTATGCATATCAATAAGGAGAAGAGCATATTCCTTAGATATAATTCATAATTTTAATATTAGACTAAAAACCATAAATTAATCACTAGAAATAGGAATTGCGCTTTTTACATAGAAACCAACATTGAGAAGTACACATCAAAGAACCTCCCACGTGTGTTGCACAGGGGAAAACTAAGAAATGATAGTCACTAGACTTTAAAAGGGCCATCTATAGCCTTGGAAAGAAAAGTTAAAGACATCCTAATGATATAAGTACCATAAAATTTATTGTCTAGAAAAGTAAAATATACTTTCTGTGAAATTCCAAAATGGAGAATGAATTATCTTCTAGCAATTTAATACAAAAGTCAATTATTCACCTCAATTGCATCAATAGGTTTATAAAGGATTGCAATGTACATAACTACAAGAGGGAGAAAGCATCAATTACCTCACATAAGATTGTATCTTCCTCTAGAGACCAACCCCCTTTCTTAAAATCCGAATTCAAATAAGTGTACCATCTGCAACATTATTAATACATTCTGTCATATTAGACTACAAACCATAAATTAAAAGTAAAACTTATAGTTGAACCAAACAGAGGATCATCCTAGATACTTCAATGTATTATCATTTCATCAACCTCTTCTGCATTGCCTAGTTGTTTTATCTTTAAACTTTGACGCAATAGTCACCCAGCTGCATATAAAACATCACAACTCAAATCCTCAGTTTCATTTATCGATCCAAAAGTTTGTAAAAGCCCATCCTCAATTGGGAAAAAAAAAAAGAAAAAAGAAAGCAAAATAGAGTTAATGAGAATCTCTACTTTTCAGTTTAGTGGATGCCAATTTGCTCGCACAGCATATCATCCTCCTGCAACTCACAAAACCCATTTAAGATAAAACTCACCCATGAAGAAAAAACACCTAAAAATAATTCAAAAATCTCTTTTTCTGTTTTTAATTTTTCTAATGAACGGAACAAAATAAAGGAGAAATGAGAGATCTATTAAGTCCACAAAACAATGTGCATTAACAGAAGTTTAGGAATTTCATCATATCTCTCAATATTTCTTCAAAATTATGGAGTTGAAGGTGACTCCAACATCTCTGCTTGTGCATTAATAATAGTTTTGGCAACGTGTAGCTAACCTAGCTAATTATTAATCACATCTTTCATCCTCTTTTTTTGTTTTTGGTGATATAATAATTTTATTAAAAAAAAAAAACTTAAGAGGCCAAGGCGGCCAGTATAAAGGAAGTACACAAGAAGAAATAGAAAAAGAAAACAAAAAATCAATACCAAAAACAACTATCTAAAAGAAAAAAAATCCAAGAAATGAATAAAGCTCAAACATCCAATCCACAAAACCAAATTCAAAATATTCTTGATAGTTGATTCAATCATCATTTTTACTGATATTGTCTACAGCACTCTTAGAACTGCTGATTAAACCAGGGACCAATTTCTTGCTAAAAATATTTATAACACCATCGAAAAATTCAAAATAGAGAGAAATAAGAAGGAAAATGATGACCAACTTCCTAAACTCGTGGCCAATAATCCCATTGAAAAGTTGATCGTCAGAGAACAAGGGAGATTATTCATTGTTAATGATCAAGATTAATATATTTATAAAACCGCGTGTTTGTTAATCTCAATTCAATTGTGATTGGTGAGCACGGGTGTCGAACCACTAGGAAATATGTAGATTTAAAATGAGAAACTATTAGATTTAATTAAAGAGCTTCAATTGGGTTGAAGCAGAAAATGATGATTTTAATAAAGTTGATTAAACGCGATTAATTAGTGGAATGAACGGAACTTGGGTGAGAAGTCCATTGAATATCAAATATGCAATTTAGTTATAAAATCCATGATATAGTAGTTATGTATGGTGGTTCATCCAACTACAAGAAGGAATTCCCAAAAAGATGATGAATAACAGGACCGGCAGGTTTATCCTTGAAAAGGAATGGAATATCACTATCCACCTTAATTGGGAATAAAGCATGCTAGTTTGTTATTCATCCCAATAAGTACCATTGCATAATTATATAATTGCAATCACAGATATACAATTATATTATATTATATTTAGCAATAGTGTGCGGTAAACCTTCACAACTATGCAATCACATAATACAAATAAAGGGATGTTTATAATCTAGAAATGCATAAAGAATCCAACTTCATCTCACCCAAGCTTGGAGTATTAGCTACACATCAATGGAGGAGAATATCCTTTATCCATGACAAGCTCTAAGGGGTCACGGGATGGAAAAGTAAAAAAAAGCAGAACGTAAATGACTGAAAGAAATAAAGAAAAAGTGACTGAAAGAAATAAAGAAAATGGCGTAAGTAAATAAAGAAAATGGCTTAAGTAAATAAAGAAAATGACTGTAAAAGTAAAGAACAATTCTCAAGTGAGAATTAAGCCATGTATAAAAGGAAAATAGCAGAAATTAAAGTGCGGAAATTAAAGACTGAATAAGTAAAGAACAATTCTCAAATGAGAATTGAGCCATGCATTAAAGGAAAAATTGCAGAAAAGTAAAAAACAGAATAAAAGGCAGAACTGAACTGTAAGATAAAGTGTATTGAAATTGACAGAGTAATGATTCAAAGCAAAAGTCTTGAACCCTCTTAAAGTCACATATACACTTCTATATATAAACTGAATTTACAAATGACCGAAACGCCCTTGAAATATCACAAAATATCTAAGATAGCCCACAGCCGCCTCATGTCTATCGCTAGCGAAGTCTGGCTATCGATAGAACTTCTATCGATAGCGAGACTTGGCTATCGATAGTCATGTTGGCTCTTGCATGGTTGCTTCAAAAATTCTTTTGCAGCCTTTCTCACTTCATCGCCTATTGCTGATCTTTTACGAAATGTTTATCACTTGTGACGATAAGCAAGACTTCATGAGTGACGGCTTCGCATTTATATAATCTGTACAATTTTCTTAGAAAAGAGAATTTAATCAAGTTATACAGAATTTATACAAAACAGGATATTATTACGCAACTATTTATATAAGAGAGCACAGTAATACCATAGATTGAAGGCATGATTGTGATACAATCAAAAGTTCAATACAATTGGCATGATTGTGATACAATCAAAAGTTCAATACAATTGGACATCACTTTTTCTAAAATTCAATCATACACGATTGATTATATCATACAGACATGACAATGTAAAAGTTAAGACATAATCTGCTTCTCAATAGCAAGAAAGATCACTAGGGCTCTAGAGTTCCACATTTAAGAATTGAATCCTCTAATTATCATTTCCTTAGAATCTAAATGCACAAGCTCATGAAATCACAACCCCCTCACTACTTACTCTAAAGTCAAAACTGTAGATATAAACATATTTTTCCAATGACATAAACAAAATGAATTACTCACTCAAAACTGCAGAAATACCCTCACTACTTAAAACATGTTATTACCACACGTGCATGTACATCATCACTGCCACACAACAGTTCCCTATTCAGTGTGTCTAGGGCCTGAAATGCTCCTCCTCCATCACTACTCTACATAAATAATGATAATAATAGTTATAGTTTTAACATTGCCAAATTAAAGCAAATTTTCACAAGGCCTAGGAGGAAAATCCGCGATGAAAAAGTACTCTATACCTTGTAGAAATCGACAGCAACAAAGTTAACCCATCGGTTACCAGCTGCACTGTAACATATGTTAAGCATATCAACAAGGCCAATGGAATTATCCTCACAGGAGATTTGCTTCACTGGAATTGTTCGGAAGTGGTTCACCAAGACCAAAAATTTAGTTTGATCATCTAATAATGCTGATTCGATACGGTTAGGACAGCTCCCTGGATGCATCCCATCATTTCCATCTGTAAATATTAACAAAATACATATATACTTAATGCAATACATCAATCACAAAAATAAAACCCCTTTAACACCTTAAGGGACATAACAAAAATTTTCTGAACACACACACACAAAATTCCAACACTATTGGATGTCAGCTAGAAATAGATTGGCTTCCAATTCCAAACCAATCTAAAAAGAAATCAAGAAACTATTATATCTCTAGGTAGAGGCACCAATACAATGATACTTTGAACACGGCACCAGTACAATGAACACTAATAATAGTTTGGCTTCCAAATAATTTACATGGCATGTTGACATAATACTTAGAGATAATCAGAAAAACAAATTAAATTAGAGGAATCAAATGGTCCCATTAGGCTAGAAATCAGCAAAACATAAAATAAAAATAAAAATCCTATGACAAAACAGAAACTCAGAAAGCCATAAATGAAATGATAGGAATCTAATTTAGAAAAAACATAAACAAACAAAAAGCCCCTACTATCCGAGATAGTGAGATACCAAATCGCTGGCTAGCACAAAATAGACATCATTGCATTAATAGGTTTCCTTGGTGGAGATTATACATAAATCAAAAGCCAAAATAAAAATCCAAAACAGACTAGAAACTCATAAAGCAAACCAGCAAAAGGAAAAATAAAAATAAAAATCCAAGCACAAAACAAAAAGCCACAAATCAAATGATTTAAGAGACAATAATCAAATTAGAAGGGGAAAAAAAGAAACAAAACAAACCCTAACTTACCGAGTTTCCAAATCGCAGCCAAGCAAGCTTTCGTGTAGGGTTATGTCCACCCAAGCAAGAGAAAAAGAGCATCTAAGCAAGCGACATGAAATGGGAGATAGGTATGAGCGCAAGATGAGATGAAAGAGAGAGAAAGGTGTAGGGTTTCGTTCTGACAGATCGAAGGTACGAGCGCTGGAGAGAGAGTGAAAATGAGGGGAGAGAGGTATGAGCACAGGGGAGAGTGGCAATGAGGGGCAGAGTATATATTACCCAACAACTCAGCCATTTAAGCCAAAAACCTCAAACAAGTAACCCAGATTCACACTTAAATCCTCACAAATGACAAGAATCAAATTTAGAACAAAAAAATGAAAAAAAAAACCTTAACTTACCAGATTACCAAATTGCAGCCAATGATAGAGGCAGCCAATGATAGAGGCAGCGGATTGATGGCGGATTGGTGCGGTAGTGGAGTACCAGTAGCTAGACCACCCAAGCAAGAGAGAGAGAGAGATAGAGAGAGAGAGTCTGAGCGAGCAAGGTTCTTGGGGTTTTCGGCCATATCTGTCGGGATGAGGTCAAAGAGAGATAATGGGCTAGGATTTGGTGAGGACCGGTGAAGACAGAAGGGTGGCTAGGCTAGGGTTTCGATCGCGAAGTGCAGAGGGATGGAGCCGTGCTGCTAGCTAGGGTTTTGAGAGGTTTTTGGAGGGAAACCAAAACGCTCGACTAGAGAGGGTAGGGAATGGTGATGATTGGCTGCTGGGTGTGGAAATATAGAAATATATAGTGGGGAGTTAAACGGTGTCGTTTAACTTTAGTCCAAAAATAAATAAATAAATAAAATTAGCTGTCTTCATACATAACCCAAGGAAGACAGTTTACAAGTAACTGTCCTTAAATGTTTTATAACGAAGACAGTTCATAAAAACTATCTTCTTTTTTAAGTTTTAAAGACGTTTTTCAAAATTGTCTTCTTTATACTGTCTTCTAATCCAATTTTTGTAGTAGTGATCTCATTTCTTTACGTCATGATGTCTTCAATGTGCAATTTTCTGTATTTTCTTCCTCTTAATGTTCCATTAAAAATATGAAAATGTGTTGTTGAAAATCGCAAGCAATGTATTGTTGAAAATATCATGTCTTCACCGGAGGTTGTCAGCTACTAGAAAAATGTAGGAACAAGAAATATATATATATATTTTTGATTGCTGGGAAAATGTAGGACAAAAAAAGGAAAAAAAAATTGGCATAGTGAAATGCATTTTCAGGCATAGTGAAATGGATTTCCGGCGTAGTAAGCTGCAATTTCGGCATAGTGAACTCAAGGGTCCGACATAGTGAGTTCGGGTTCCGGCATAGTGAATTCTAGATTGGGGTGTTGGTGGCGTTGATGGTTGTTTGGGGAAGAAGGGGTATTTTTGTCAAATTTATACCAAAAGTCCTTTTGGCATGAAAAATCTTTTGAGAGGACTTTTGGCATGAAAATATTTTAAATAAGGACCTTTGGCCCATTCTCCCTAATAATAAAAGGCTTTTTGGCCAAAAGTCCAATTTTAAAGTTGCCTATTACATAGCATCCTCCCTAACTTTTTATTTCTTTAAAAATTCCTAATTAGAAAAATTTTGCGGCCTAAGGTCCTATTTTTAAATTTTTATTTTTATTAGTGACCAAACTGCCTTTTTCTTTCCGACGCTCCTCTTTTTTCTTCTATCTTCATCTTCTTCCACGTCAAGTCATCCCCTGTGATCGTGCCAAACAAGGGAGGTTATTCCTTATTAACAATCAAGATTTAAATTTATAAAGAACTCATGTTATAACCTCAATTCATTGAAAAAGTGATTAAGCACGGGTATCGTCCACAGAGACTAGAGGCTAAGTTATGAGAAATCAAGTGAGTTCAGTTCTAGTTAAAAGAATTATCTTTAATGGGTTGAGTGTTGTTCAAACTAATGAAAGTATAAAACGATTGATTGAATAGAAATAAATCAGTAATAAAAAGCCTTGGGTATTTCGAATCCACTTGATGAAGGATTTATCATATGAACAATAAAAGCTAGGTTTTCATATTCGTTTATGATCGGTGATAACTTAGACTACAAGAATAAGCCATCAAGAATATTTTGCGAACACTTGCCTAGTATGATTCATCCAAACAAGGCATAACTTGTAATGCAAGGCATGCACAGGTTATCCAAGTAAGGAAAGAATAGACTAAATGAACGTGGGCATAATCTATGAAAACTATTGCACAACTAATGTAATTGAAATCACAGAAAATAATTGCATTCATAAAAATATATTCGATAAAGAACGGATTGCATGAAAAGAAATCTCCCAAGTTGTACAATTTTCATAAACAGAATACAAACCCTAAACGCTAAACCTTAATCAATTACAAAACAAACCTAATAATCAAGCTTCATCTAACACCCAAGAATGGAGTTTAGTTGCTCATGATCGAGACAGAATCGCTGAGACACTCCATTCCAAGCATAAACACCTAGGGATGTCAACGGGGCGGGTTTGGGACGGGTCACCCCTTTCCCAATTCCGTCCCATTTAAGAAAATCCCATCCCATTCCCGTCCCAAACCCGTGACGGGTCAGGATTTGGAATCCCATTCCCGTCCCAATTAAAAGACCCCATCCCATTACCGTCCCGTCACGTTTACTATTTTCTTTATACTTTTCTCAATTTTCTCAATACCTAAATAAATTACAAAATACATCGATAAACATTAAAGATAATTGTCACTTCTAAGAGTAAAATAAATTAAACCTCTTAAGGGGCATGATTGAAATTTCATTTTATTAAGGAGAAACTTAATTGTATAATACCTATAAAATAAATATAATAAAAATACATAAACATATATAATCGGGGCGGGGTAGGTTTTTAAGCCCCCATCCCAAACCCGTCCCAAACCCTATAGGGTTTTCAAAAAAAATCCCAAACCCGCCCCTAACCCTATTAGGATGACCCCAAACCCTTCCCAATAGGGGAGGGACGGGGCGGGTACCCTGATAAACCCGCCCCATTGACATCCCTATAAACACCAAACCCTAGAGGAGAGAGAAGAGAAAAGAGAGAAGAGAGAGAAAGAGAGAGAGAGAGAGAGAGGGGAGAGAATATCAAATCCAAGAGTGAACTCAATTAGGTCTAGCCAACCCTTTCCTAACTCTAAAAGAATCCTTATATAGTGTACAAAGACCTGCTAAATATAAACTGTTCGAAAATTACATTAAAAACTGAGGAAAAAAATGGACACGCTTTCTGAGGCAACCTCTATCGATAGACAAGGGAGTGTCTATCGATAGACATCATGGTAGGAGTTTGATTTGCTGTAGAAAAATTCACTCGAAAAGGAGTTCTATTAATAGAGGGGAAAATTGTCTATCGTTAGAGTTTCTATCGATGAGCCATAGATATTTCTTTTATCCTCCAATTTACTTCCAAAAGCTCTCCAAAGCCATCCTCACATTCCTTTTATGCTTTTCCTTTCCATTTGACTCCGCTTTTAGCTTCATCCGAGAGCAATTGAAGGAAACCCACCTCGAACTTGCCTAAAATGCCATTTTTATGAAGAATTCCTACAAAGCAAGGCAATATCATTATATTCTTGATTTATATCTAACAAGTAGCAAAGATTAAACATAACCCATTAAAATATATTCAAAAGACTCAATAATCGGCATTGATCGCAAAGCAATCATACCCTCCAACTTAAACTTTGCTGGTCCCTAGCAAACCACTGCATCCAAAATAATACTAAACAGAGAAAACCAAACTACTATTATTAATTAACTAAAACAAAATAAATAAGCCACTTTCGTAGGAAATCGCGATTTCATTTAGCGTATGCAACAAGCCTTTAAACCCCTAGGGATTTTGGTCGACCTATCAACAAATTGTAAGATGGTGGGTGTACGTTTGAGCTCTCCTAGGTCTATCTTCTTATACACAGAGTATGAAAGATTATTGACGCTAGCCCTATAGTCAATTAAGGCCCGATCGACATAATGGCTTCCTAAAAAGCAAGGAATGGTAGGAATGCTGGGATCCTTACGTTTAATAGGGATGTGGTACTAAACCACTGCATTGGCCACATCCGAAAGGACCACTGATTTAGTGAAATGCACACGCTCTTTACATTGTTGAGTACAAAATTCCTTCAAGAATTTGGCATATAAGGGTATCTGCTTAATGGCATCTAAGAGTAACAAATTAATGTGAACCTGCTTAAAGACCTCTAACATCTCACTCAAAGATGCTCCCTTCTTTTTCCCTCTTACAGGCGCAACCAACGCCGAAGGGAATAGAGCTTTTGGCATATAAAATGCCACTGGATCATCAGAATCCAAAGGAAAGTTATCCCTCCTAAGCTCACTCGCAGTACTCTTCCCTTTATCAGTTTCAGTCCTATCTTTCTCACTCTCTTTCCTCACCTTAGGGACTCTAGACTCAGTCTTGATCACACCCTCATTGGTCCTTTCCCCAACCTTGTTGTCAACTATCCTACCACTCCTCAAAGTGGTGATAGCTTTCACCTCCTTATGATATTAAGAATCCTATAGGGAAAAACTCTCAGCCACATGCACTCCCTTGGGGTTATAGACGGGTTGACTAGGAAGTCTACCCTTCTATCGACGACTTAGAGTGGCCGTGATTTGCCCTACTAGTGTCTCTAATTTAGTAATAGATTGAGAATAAGAGTGAAGGAGTTGATTATTAGATTCTAAATTTTTCAGAGCATTAAGAACTTGCTCTTCAAAACCACTATTCTTATGGGCTTGTTGTGCTTGAGGTGGATTGACACATTGGGTTTGGGATTGGGACTAAAAGTGAGGTGGCCTATAAGGTGGGACAGCATTAGAATTGCCCCCTTGAAAGTTGGACCTAAGGGCTTACTGAAATCAATTGCCTGACCTTTGAAAGGGTTGAGACCACTGCAAGTTAGGGTGACTCTTCCAACCCAGATTGAAAATATTAGAATAAGAGTCATTCCTAGGGTTAGAAAACCCTTGGGTTGCATTCATATGCTCCTGTATAAACTTGGGATACTGATTGGCCATAGGACAAAACAGTGTATCATGACTCAAATCCACATATATCTCATAAACCTATTAATCGAGCAATAAGGTATCCTAGGTGACTGGTGTTGAGCGGCAAACAATTGATCCAATTTCTTGGAAAACACTGCCACTTGCTTATTCATCACGATAGTGTTCTCAACCTCACACTCACCTCTTTTCCTACGTAGATTAGAGAACAAAGATGACCCTATATCATTTTGACTCATCGAGGCCATGTGTAGAGAATTCTCACTGAGAATCTCATACCTCATCAACACTCTTCCTCATAATTGCACCCCTACTCGCAGCATTAACTAAAATTTTATCCTTAGCACACAAACCCTGAAATATTGATTAGACAATTTGCTAGTTGGCAATGTCATGATGGGGACACAACCTAAGGTGCTCCTTCATCCGCTCCCAAGCCTCATAGAACGGTTCCCCCTCTTGCCGGACAAAATGGGTAATGCTATACCGCATTTGAGTGGTGCAACCGATAGAGTAGAACCTAGCTAGAAATTGTTTTTGAAGCTCATCCCATGTAGTGATAGGTTTTGAGGTCCTAAGAGTGTTAATTCAAGTCTTGGCCCTATCCCGCAGAGAATACGATAATAATAGGAGTTTTAAGGCGTCAGCAGTGAGGCATTGAATCATAACTGTTAGCCTTATGGCTTTCACCCTTGTTGGTTGATTTTGATGATAACAATCATTATCTTGTAATTATATTGATTTGTATCTTATGTATATTTGCAAGCATGAATTGTGGTAAAATTCATGATGATCTTTCTATCTTTGCATCATGAACTTATTCTTGCATCATGAATTTGTTTTACCTAAAATATGCATATGCTTTAAATGATAATCTTTAGTATCTTTATATGCATATTGTTAGGGGGAGCCACAAATCATTAATTAATTCATTTGTTTATTTGAGC
Organism: Hamamelis virginiana; assembly: GCA_017140935.1. Classification (NCBI taxonomy): domain Eukaryota; kingdom Viridiplantae; phylum Streptophyta; class Magnoliopsida; order Saxifragales; family Hamamelidaceae; genus Hamamelis; species Hamamelis virginiana. The sequence continues at coordinate 3,265,394 of JAESVK010000669.1, read as the reverse complement.
ATATGAATACTTTGTTGTAAACTCTTGTTAAATGTCAAACTTTCTTGTTAAATGTCAAACTTTATTGAGTGATCATTTGGATAATCTTGTTGAATATTTGGTTGTCATTATTTGATAATTTACATTATCCTATAGTTCCTATATATCCATTATAGTATATATATGCTTATAAGAACAGGATTCAAGTTGTCAATTAATGAAGGCTCAACTATCATGAAGCTCATGCACTACATCGTACCTTATGTGAATATGGATATGTTGTATATTCACTAAGTACCATGAAGAGAGCCATTGCATTGATGCAATCCATTGATGAAGCCAAGCAAGCCTAGCACAAGCCAAGCACAAGACTTGAAGATTCATTTATGAAAATCTTGCTTTTATTCTTGTGTGTGAGTACTTAGGACTTTATTTGTAAATCTCTCTTTATGATGAACTAATTGGCTCAATTGAATATGACTTAAAGACCATAGGTTTTAACTTGGAAAATCACATATTGGTTACAAAATTGATTCAAACTCATAATGGGCTAAATAGGCTCAAAGACAATGTTTTACACTTTTTGTTTTGGCTTAAACACCTTTGAAAAACATTTTAAACTTGGTTCTAAGTGATTTCTTGATAGGAGGATGATTTAAGGTGGACTTAATGTGCCAAAGTTGATTTAAAAGTGTTAGAAGGCATTTGAAAACTTTTGGAGCTATGCAATTTTTTATTGACGAAAACTTCCAACTTCAAATGGCCATATCTCCCTCATCCGGACTCCGAATTTGTTTATCTTGGAAGCCACGGAAAGCTTGAGAAGTCTAGGGCCTGTTTACTTCATGAAAATTTTCACAATTTTCATTTTCATTTTCAGTGAAAATGAAAAATAAACCAGAAAACATGTTTACTTGTGAAAAATGAAAATCATTTTTATGAAAATGAATCTAAATTTTTAGAAAAAATGAAAATGAAAAAAAGACGTTTTGAATTTTTTTAAAAACGGAAACACGGGATTTGGGAATTGAAAAAAAAATGTTTGTGGTGAAATATATATATATATATATATATATCTGTGTGTGTGTGTGTGTGTGTGATTACAAAGATCTATATTAATGAAGAGGAGAGCATTTATATACAATATAAATGTGATTACAAAGATCTATATTACGAGATCTATGTGATTACACCTCTTTCCAAACAACTTGACCAAATATTCACGTGGCATATATATATATAATGATTGTGTTGAAATAAGTGGAGAGCATTTTCACTGTTTTTAGTTTTTAAAAACAGTTTTTATTTTTGCAAAGTAAACGCAATCTCTAAATTTTGAAAATAGAAAATGAAAACAATTTTTAAAAAAATTTCATAGAAAATGAAAATTTTGAAAATTTTCATGAGGTAAACAGGCCCCTAGTTTTTGAAAATGTAAATTTCAGCTCAACCAAAAATTGGGATTAGTCGACTAATCACCCTTGTCTAGTCGACTAATCGCAGGCCAGTAGCTGTTTTCGGAAAAATAAGCTCCTAGTCGACTAACACTATGTCCTAGTCGACCAAGCACCTTCCTAGTCGACTAATCACCATGTTCTAGTCGACTAATCGACTCCGGAAACTTTTTCAAAGGTATTTTAAACCCTCTAGCCGACTAACACTTGTGTCTAGTCAACTAAGCGACCTGACAACTTAATAACGGCTAGTTTTTAACACTCCAAACGGCTCTATTTTTGCCCTAGTCGACTGTACTCTTTGTTGGGCTTATAAATACTCATCATATGAGTCTTGAATGAGCTAATGAACATACACAAACTCAAGCTATCATAGTATACATCATTCTTGTGTAAATTAGTCAAAATCATCATACTCTCTTGAAGCCAAATTAATTAGTTCAGTCATTTGAGAGATATTAGTGTGAGCTCTTATTTGGATTTCATCTACTCATTGAGGAGTTCTCTTGTTGTATTCAAATCAATCTCTTTGTAAATCTTGCGAGTGCTCTTTGTGAGCATTGCCCAAGCGTTCTTTGTGAAGCTTGAAGAAGTATTCTTTGTGAGCACTAGTGGGTTCTTTGTGAGCCATTGTACAAGTTCTTTGTGAGCTTAGGTGAGAGTCTTCCACCTGGAATAAAAAAGACTGTGTAAAGATTTATCCACCTTATAGGAACTAATCCTTGGTGGATTGAGTAATCCTTGGGCTAAGTGCTTCAGGCATGGACGTAGGCGAGCCGAACCACGTTAAAACATTGTGTTTCATCTCTCTATCCCTTACTTTCATTTCAATTACTTGTTTATATATTTGCTTTCATTTCTAGGTAACTGAACATTAATTTTATTTGGTAATATTTGTTGAAGTTTGCCATAAACCCTATTCACCCCCCTCTAGGGTTATATATTTGGGACAACACTAACCGTGGAACAAATCCCTACATACTCGATTAAATGGTCGTATGGATTCTCACTATCCAACCCATACAAGGTCGGTAGTATCTGAATAGTAACATGCCGAATCTCATACTGTAAATTCTCTATGTTAGGAATCTGTATACACTAAGGTGGAGTGAATGTACTAGGCATAAAATGGTCCCTAAGCAGCGTAGGTGCATGCTGAACTTGCGGTGGAACCGCAGCTGTCCTAGCAGGATTATCAACCATATCTCCCATCGAAGAAATAGACTTTGACTCTAGATTAGTACGAACAGACGCCCTAAGAGTCCTCAAGGTACTTTCTAACTCCGGCTCAAAAGGTTATAAATCACAAGACAAAGACCTTCTACCTTGCATACAAAACGACTCCCCCCAACTGGATGAAATGCAATGAATTCAATGCAATAGAAGAAAAAGTAAAAGAAAGACTAAGGTGAGAAGAAACTCCCCTCGATCCTGATTGCTAGTTTTTATGCGGTCTTATACAAAACTTTGGCACTTGAGCAATTATTATTATTATTTTTAAGCAATTGGCCTTTTGGACTTATCGTGCAAAAATTTATGTAGCACCTGTAAATCAAACAAAAAGGGAGGTTATTCCTTGTTAACAATCAAGATTTAAATTTATAAAGAACTCATGTTGTAACCTCAATTCATTGAAAAAAGTAATTAAGCATGGGTATCGTCTATAGAGACTAGAAGTTGAGTTATGAGAAATCAGGCGAGTTTCAGTTCCAGTTGAAAGAATTATCTTTAATGGTTGAGTGTTGTTTAAACTAATGAAAGTTTGAAGAAAAATAAATCAGTAATAAAAAGCCTTGGGTATTTCGAATCCAATTGAGTAAGGATTTATCATATAAGCAATAAAAGCTAGGTTTTCATATTTGTTTATGATCGGTGGTGACCTAAACTAGAAGAAGAAGCCATCAAGAATATTATGCGAACACTTGGCTAGTATGATTTATCCAAACAAGGCATAACTTGTCATGCAAGGCATGCACATGTTGTCCAAATAAGGCATGAATAGACTAAATGAACGTAGGCATATTCGATGAAAACTATTGCACAACTAATGTAATTGAAATCATAGAGAATAATTCCATTCATAAAAATATATTCGATAAAAAACGGATTGCATGAATAGAAATTCTCAAGTTGTACAATTGTCATAAACAGAATATAAACCTTAAACCTTAATCAAATACATAACAAACCTAATAATCAAGCTTCATCTAAAACCCAAGAATGGAGTTTAGTTGCTCATGATCAAGATAGAATCGCCGAGACACTCCATTCCAAGCATATACACCAAACCCTAGAGGAGAGAGAAGAAAGAAGAGAGAAGAGAGAAGAGAGAGAAGAGAGAGAAGAGAGAGACAAATGAGAGAGAATATCAAATCCAAGAGTGAACTCAATTAGGTTTAGCCAACCCCTTTCCTAACTCTAAAAGAATCCTTATATAGTGTACAGAGACCTGCTAAATATAAACTATTCAAAAATTACGTTAAAAACTGAGTAAAAATGCGGGCACGCTTTTTGAGGCAACCTCTATCGATAGACAAGGGAGTGTCTATCGATAGACATCATGGTAGGAGTTTGATTTGTTGCTGAAAAATTCACTCGATAAAGAGTTTAATTGATAGAGGGGAAAATTATCTATCGATAGAAGGTGTCTATCGATTGACCATCGATAGAGTTTCTATCGATGAGCCGTAGATGCTTCTTTTATCCTCCAATTTGCTTCCAAAGGCTCTCTAAAGCCATCATCACATTCTTTTTATGCTTTTTCCTTCCATTTGACTTTGCTTTTAGCTTTATCCGAGAGTAATTGCAGGAAACCCACCTCGAATTTGCCTAAAATGCCATTCCTATGAAGAATTCCTACAAAACAAGACAATATCATTAGATTCCTGATTTATATATAACAAGTAGCAAAGATCAAACATAACCCATCAAAATATACTCAAAAGACTCAATAATTGGCATTCATTGCAGAGCAATCACCTCGACGCTAGTATTTCCTCCCCATCCTCCTCTTTTTTTTCTCCCAAGGTTTTACGAAGTCTGTGATCTTTAGTAAGATCCTAATGCTCCCAAAGTTCTTGACTGCGTCAACTCGCCGGTCGACCTGCACCTGCATCAACTCGTCTGTGACTATTCGTTGAAGAAATGTTATATTTTGAATAAAAATTGTGTAGAACAGTCATGACTATTCTTTAGGGTCACATCTATTATTTGTGTCCATACATAGAGCTATGTCTGTTCATGGTATCTCTGCAAAGGCACTTTTAAGTCTATAAATAGGCCACATTCAAAGTCATTTTAATATTGATTATTGCATCCTTTCTGTTAGTTTACATTTAGAGAGAGAGATAGTCATATTCTAGTTCGTCGTGCTTGAAGATTGTTGTGCTTCTTGTTCAAGCTTTGATCATTGTATCCTGGGAGACAGACATCTGAGAAACTTTAAGCACCAATAAGAGGGACGAAATCTGTCTTGAGGGCATAGTGTTAAATACTAGCCTTGATCAAAATTTACGTAGGTTTCTTAATTTCTTATATCCAGTGTTACTGCATTCTACTATCAGGACAATGTGTGAGTATTTAATTTATATTGGATTCATCTTGTTATTTTATGTTATATGCTATTGGTTAGTTGAATAAAATTCTAGTTATAATAGAATTCTTATTCAAGTGTTAATCTTCTTCTTCTCATCCAATTGTTTAAGTTGTAGATTCCTACTTAGTATATAGTTCTAAGTAATACAGAATAATACACACACACACATACACACACACACACACGTGTTCTGTGAATTCTATGATAGAATATTATTTGTTTGATTTATTAAAATTATTTGTTAAGACACAATATTATCCAAATTCTGAATATCCAATTAGTATGAACTTTCCAACAAGAAAGAGCGTGTCTAATGCTCTGAATCTCTACACCTATAGAATCTATTCTTGCTATTTTTGTACTTCCAACCCTAATTTGATCTTCAATTTTATACCAGTTTCTTCTCAATTCTTGATGAAATTTGTTGTTGTTCATCACCATTTCATATTAGAGCTCCAATTCTAATCCATTTGCAGGTTTTGATTAATTTCGAGCCCTAGCTAATTCCTTTGTCTATCTTCCAACCGAAACCTTAGAGTTGAGATCTAGGAGGTGCCAATTAATAGATCCGACGAGGTAAGATCCCTTCTCGAGAACGCCATAGCCAATATCGTGAGCTTCCAATGGACTCAAACCTTCTTGTTGTTAAGGTTGATGGCATTTCTAAGTTATAGCCATGATTTTTCTCACTCACTATTATTAATGAAATTGATATTAACATCATGATCATGATTAGTTGTTGCAAACTCACTATACAGCTCAATGTGTCACCCATCCAATGACTATATAGCCATATAGGCCTTGAGTTATTTTTGAATTGCGAGTCCAATGGAGCATTCAGAGTAGCCACCCGCTCTTTGGAAAACAATGGAAGAGAAACAACGAGAATAAGGAGTGGTAGATTGTTCAATTTTGATTTTTTTTTGTTTTTGTTTTTGTTTTAAATATTTTTCTTTGCAATGAACTTCAGTTCCGGCGTAATGAACTCGATGGCCTCCCTCTTTGTCATTCCTAGTGCATCTGACCAACTTGGAATAGCTATTTTGAGAAGCCGACCGTTGGATTTGATGTTCCACTTATACTTATCATGAATGCAAAAAAATCATATTCATCTTATGGTCGGTTTTTTCAATTTTGAAAAAAATTGTAAAAAATAATGAAAAAATTGTGAAAAACCGTCACTGTTGAGTTTTTGAAAAACCGATTGTTGGATCAATGTGATTTTTTGCATTCATGATACATAGAAGTGGAGCATCAAATCCAAAAATCGGTTTTCCGAAATAGCTGTTCTAAGTTGGTCAGATGCACTAGGGAGGATAAAGAGAGAGAACAAAAAGGAAGGACGAATAGAATTGTCCAATAAAATAAAAAAAGGCAGGGAAAGAGTTGTGGGGTGGCCTCTATGGAACTGAGGCAGAACAGAATTGTCTGGCTGGGCTGGCATGGAGGAAGTGGTTTAAGAGTAGAGTTATTATTTATTATTTATATATAAATCTTGGAAACGACCTTTTTTTTTCTTCGGGGTTTTCTTTCAATATTCTCATAGTTTGTAAAAATTCCATACATGAACCCACGTTTTCAGGATTTACCAAAATATTTTTTTTGGACCAAAATGCCCTTCACATAACATAATCCCCAGCTTTACATTGAAATTCCAATTTTGTGAATAATCCCCAACCCCCCAAATTGCATATAATCCCCTATTTAGAATATAATCCCAAATTTTAATTAGCAATGTCAAATCACATTAATTATGCCATGATTATATCACAATATAAATCTTCTAAAAAAATAATGGAAATTGGCGATTATACACATTTTTTGGAAATTATGAACAAAAATTCCGTATTGGGGATTATTTGTTAATTTAAGGATAATGGTTTAATATGGGGATTGAGGATCATGAGTTAATTTGGGAATTATGTATGATTTAGGATATTCAACACCTTTTTTTTGGATTTGATGGGACATGTAAAGTAATGGTTTGATGTAAAAAAAAAAAAAAAAAATGTAAACAACAATTTAGGGGATTGTTCAACAAAATAGACATTGGGGATTGTTATCAAAATTGAAGATTATTCATTATTTTGGGGATTGGGGATTATGTTTTATTTGGAGGATTATTCATTATTTGGGGGATTGGGGATTACTCAGTAAATTGGAGATATACATAATATTGGAGATTGTATGTAAAAATTTTGCACATTTCCCACTAAATTGACCATTCATGAGGACAAAAATGTCCAATTAAGTGTAGGGAAGTGAATGGAGGAAAATTATCAAAATATGGATTTATGTAGGGAATTTTTGGAAACTATGGAAATATTGAGGAAAAATTCCATTTTCTCTTTATACTGATTTTCATTTCTTGACAATGATGTTGCTAATAAAATATTTTTAATCTTGATTTTTACTTTACCAACTAGTATGCTCGTAAAGTCTCGGTGGTTGTACCAGAGACTTGGTTTCGAGTGCCTCCTTCATTAGAGTGGAGAGAGTTTAAGAGAAAGGAAATGGCTACCTGCTCTTAGGTAGCTCACATAAGCTTAATGGGCTTCTTAACCAAAAATCTTGATTTTGTAATTCTGTTACTCTTAATGAAATTTATTTATTTATTTATTTTTACAAAAAAAAAAAATAATAAATAACCCTTTTTATTTTATGAATACTTTTCTACGGAAAATCCCTTACTATTTTTAGTTTACAATAACCCCGGAGTAAGTGATTACATCCTCATCAGAAATTGGTTGGACAACACTTATATAGTATGGGGCCCACGGCAGTTGTCCCAAAAGCTAGCATTATAGTTAAGAATCAAATTTTAGGAATAATCATGTACATATTTTAGCATGCAAGAGTTCATCATGAAATTAGATAATTATATTATTCTTGATTTTGATGGGTCAAAAAGGTAGTCCGTATGGTACATATTGCTGGGAGCGGAAATCCCACGAACTCGTGATAGTGCTTATAGATTATACCACAAAAAAAATCTAAATCCATTAACATAAAGAGAAGAATCCGTACCTTGAGATCTGTCTGGATTGATCTCAAAAATCACGAACGGTTGATCACTGCTCGATCCCTTCAAGCCTTCTACCGTATTCCCCAATGCCAGAATGTGAAGAGAGAGTGGCTCTTTATGCTCTCTCTTTGATGGACGGCTGCCTCTAGGGTTTAGAGAAATTATTTCGTCTTAACCTAGTGGCTGCCCAACATGGCATATATATAGCCTACGGTAGGGACCCAAAGGCAAATAAGTTTCGGGCTCCTAATGTAAATATTAAAATCTATTTACATTAATTATAATTCATTCCACTAAAGAATTATAATTGCACTCCCTAGATTATTCGAAATTAAATTTCGAGCTCTTTGTTATTAAATACTTATTAATCTCCCCACGTTAAAATTACAGATACCTGTTGATTAAATTAAATTACTGAAATTTTTTTTAATCAACATCTGCTAATCTCCTTGAGACTTTCCACTTGACTTATTTGATATGTCGGATACAAAATCCACCTGTAGGGTTTGACATAATCAAAACTTATAAGTATCCTCAAAGGGGTATCATCAATCCCTAAACCAGGACGTGGATTCCGTTAATAATTAATATTCACCATACAATTAATGCAGTTATCCAACTCATCGAGATTATTGACCTATAAAGAACTCACTCTTTATGAATCAAAATAACTAACAATAAATGCATGTGTCTATTAATTATTTTGGGATTAAGAGTATAAGTATTCATAATAACCATGAGGTATTAATTATTTTATATGTCAGTATAAAATAATTACCCCAATATGGTCCTGTTCAATACACACAAGTGTACTAGCACAAGAAGTTGGAACTAAACCATTCTCTGTAGTCAAGACAGACCTACTGAAATCATGTGCTACAATCTTACCGATGGTGTGTCTAACTCTATCTCAGATTGTGAACAATAAACTTATATTCTATAAGAACTGATGATCTGATCTTCTGTGTGTAAGTCGAACTCTACACATCAGATCATTTACTATGTAGAATAAAAGACACATATGCATAACATTAGAAGATAATATAATGCAAACATAGCTAATACAGATTCTCATTTAAAATGCAATATCAGAATTCATTAATAAATAAATACTGAAGTCTATTACATAAAAGCATGGCTTCTAGTATTGTTCGGCTAAAAATCTCTCGTCACGTGATATGCGTGTGTGCGGGCGTGCCAGGACTAATTAAAGTCTGGAGATCTTTTGAACACGACCCCAAGCACCTAACTAGGCAGGTGAAAACTTGAGACCGGGGATCTCAAGGCCTAGAAGGTCGCTATATTTACGATCAGGCGATTATGGGGAAGTCAGGGGTACTACTT
>JAESVK010000669.1:3228662-3255987 GCA_017140935.1 Hamamelis virginiana | reverse complement strand
CTATTTTTATGCTAGCTAAATCCCAGATCATCTCCACATGGCCAATCATCATTGGCCGGTAAAATTTAGTGTGAACAAGTATATATCCCCAACAACATATAGCATCATTCACATAGACAAATGAGAATCACCCAAATCATCAACACCTGAGAATCTGGTGTTTTGAGTCTTAATTTGTTGCTGGATGTATCTTCTTTCGTATCAATTAAATATGGTTCTTTTTGCAGAGAAAAAATAATAATAATAAAATTTTTCCATATATATATATATATATATATATATATATATGCGAAATGATCTAAGCCAACTAATGCTAACTTAGATCTAAATCAATTAAGACTTACGACCGTAAATTAGATCATCTCATGAATTGAATTTTTTTAAAGTGATGAGATGATTCAATACCCGTAGATACTTAACTGACTTAGATATAAATCAGCATTAGCTGATTAGATCATTACTCAGATATATATATATAATTTTCAAGAATCTACTTTGAGTTGGTACTGTCCAAAACCAAATAATTTCAATTAAACAAATTTTATAATTAGGAATATTTTAGTTAAAATATTAGTAAGACTGCGAGGTCATGTGAGGATGAATTATACAACACCAAGGGATTGAGGAAGGGCAGCTTGTATATAAAATATTATAATATGCATCATGCAACCAAACCTATACAACGTGTAACAACTCCATGTTTTTGATCTACCGCGTACTCGATCTTTTGGTGGGTTCCTATAAAGAAGCTAGTGTGCTAGCACTTAATTTCTTCATGCCTTGATCATAGTCTCTCTCTCTCTCTCTCTCTCTCTCTCTCTCTCATGATGCTCCAAGCCATTGAGCTGCCCTTTGGGAAAAATCAAACACAACAAAGGACCCCTGTTAAGATTACAATTGTACTGGTAATTATAACACTAGTTCTCTTCACAATCATCCCTCTCTACTCTCCTCTTCCAGAGTACTCTTTATTTCTTTCGAGCAATTCTCTTAAATCTGATTCTGTGGTGGAGGATTCGAAAACGAAATTTCCTGCAAAAAACAAGTGTGATATCTTCTCTGGAGAATGGGTTCCGAATCCAGAGGCCCCATATTACACAAACACAACATGTTGGGCAATCCATGAGCATCAAAATTGCATGAAATATGGAAGACCCGATTCGGATTTCATGAAATGGAGGTGGAAACCATATGGGTGTGACCTACCTATCTTCGACCCGACCCAGTTCTTGGAAGTGATGAGGGAGAAATCATTGGCCTTTGTTGGAGACTCTGTTGGCAGAAATCAAATGCAGTCCTTGATTTGTCTCTTATCTCGGGTACGTAAATTATAACCTTCAGCCAACCCTCATCACTATCTTATTATTTTCTATATAAATGCTAATCATAAATATCTTAATTTACTGTTGTTTGTGGTGATTTGAGTTTGTTCATCTCAATGAGAGAGATTGATAAGGGACAAGATTAGTTGACCTAACCCAAGTTTTAATTCAAAGTTTAGGTAAGTTATATATGGTATGGACAGATCCATCACTTACAATGGCATGCTGATCAATAGCATATATGGCTTGGAGCATTTTTTCACATGATGTTGCATGTGAAAATTTTGCCCCATGGCCAGCAATGGGTGGAATTAACCTAATTGGGTATCCTACCAAATTTTCCCATTGCCAACTGGCCCTCATCATTTTTCATGGCACCATGTTCTCTTAACTAATTAACCCTCCCCTAGTTCTTAGAAAAGTGTAATAAAATGAAAAGGGTAATAGTGAATTGGAGCCAAGTTAAAAAAATAAAAATAAAAGTTGGGGAGTTTGGCCATTTCATTCGGCTTTTTGCTAGGCGAAAAATCAGTCATCTTAATCTTTTATTATTTTTAAAATTGTTTAAGAAAATAAATAAATTAACGTAAAACTTTAGCAGATCAGTAAAACTCTTGCTCTTACTCTTAATTAATTAGCTAGGGTTTGATAAATCAAGAATTTAAAACTAAATAAAATCAAAAAATACAAAGAATTTATTAATTCAAAAAAATTTAACTCTGACATGGTCAAGATTGGCATGAAATATAAAAATTAGAAACAAAACTAGGGAGTTGTGCTACATCAACTGGCTAGCTCTTTTTTAAATAGTTTATTTATAAGTTAAAAATGCATTTGTTTGCTAATTCTAATTATAAAAGCAATTGTTGACCATATTGATGAGTGGCACCACGTGATTTGAAATAGTTTAAGCAATTAATTAAGGTTGTAGTTATTATAATTATATTGAATGTACTATATATATATGTCATTTTATATTACTATGAGATTTTTTATTATTATTTGCTGTTGTTATTTGATTCTATTTGCACCCCAAAAATTACTCTCCACACCAACCAATTAAATATTTATTCTAATATTTTACACCTAATTAACAAAATTACTCTTAAAAACAATAATGCATAAATAAATAAATTTAAATTTCTTTGCACACCTATCATCTCCTTTCCACTTTCATAACGATGATAAATCATATTCTTATAAATCCTTACACTTTCGGATTTATGAACAACAAAGTGATCATGTGGAAGGATTCTACTACTAAAAAGGTACATTTTTTTGAAATATTTTTTGAGTCATCTTGGTCATAAGTTCCACTAACTAACAAGTTGCACTTAGGCCAAGGGCATTAACTCGAACTGTTTCCGGGGTCTGCTTCTGATTTGACCAGTCTGACTGCCAGGTTTGCTCTATATTTTTACATATTACATTTCATTAGTATGAGAGAATAATTACACCTTTTAAGATGACCACTTTAAACCATTTAAAGCAAATTTATAAAATAATTCCTGAGCGGGGTGGAGAGATGAACCCCTAAAGAGCCGACCACTCTTTTTTTTTTTTTTCCTTCTTCTTCAATATATGGTAAATCGAACCAATCACTTAGATGTCCTATTTCTAGGTTAACTCTGATTAATACCCATATTGAATTAGGAGGATAAAATGTTGAAATCATATTGCCATGCCATGAATACATTAAGGGGATTTTGGTCTTACAATCAAATGAACCCAAGAACTTTTAAGGCCAAAAGTCCACTTGGCAGGGCATAAGAAATTAAACTATCTCTGATTGTCAAAAAAAAAAACAATCAATTTATTAAGATCATTGAAGAGGGAGAAATCTGTTTACCGATCTGATATGGACACGTGGATAAAATCCACCCAATGAAGTAATACAAGTTCTTCCCGACGTCTTATTCATTCAGTAGAAATATTTACCGATCCCTAAAGTTTGAGAATCTACTAGCCTTACGTATATGAAAGATCTTACCGATCTGTGGTAACAACCTCATCATGACAAAAAACAGATCTTTATCGACAAACTCTGACATCTCACAGAAGATCGAATATTTTCCTGCCACCAGAAAGCAACAGGTCATTATGGACAAAGGGAAAACCCAAATTTACCCTCAAACGGTTAAAAACATTCGAGTGAATGTTCAGACGACCACCCTATAAAAAGGGGAAGTTATTTCACATACGAGGTACGCATAATTCCCCCAAAAGAATACATTCGTTTTATTCTCACTGTTCACTGACTTGACCGCTGAAGTTTTTCAGGTTGAACACCCCACCGGTGTAAGAAACTCATCAATCCTCAACAGTTCACTCCATCAAATTGATCTTACCATCTCCTCATTTACTTCTTTACCTCTTTTACCTCTTTTAGACATCATCAGTTTGGCGCCCACCGTGGGGCCGAAGACTTTATTCATTCGGTACCTCTTTCATTACAAAAATCCACCACGACCATGGTGATCACTCGATCCGGTGTACTCAACAAAGACGACCAAGATGTTGAGAACACAATGAACAACCAAGCAATACAGACGCAGGTCAGCAATCTGTCTCACCACGAACAGGCTGAACCAGCGGCGAGGACTGTCTCGGCGGCAAGACCTTGCTTGCCCAGCGCGCAACCATTCCCAAATCACGAACCCCCGGTGTTTCGTCCTCCTCGGTACGAAGTAGGATCATCTTCAAGTGATCCTTACCAGCTCCAATTTCTGAACATGCACAAACAAATGGAGAACATGACGATGATCATTCAATCACTAACTCGGCAGCAGGAAATGCTCCTATCCAATGAAGCCCATAACAACATTCCCAAAAATCCTCCGCCGATCACGACCATGCCTCAGCAGGAAGGAGGACAAGCAACGGTTCATCCACTACCCGCCAGAAGGGTAGCCGTTGAGAGTAGGCGATCCGCACCGCATGACGAAAGAAATAAACGTCGCGAAGAAGAAGGAAGCAGTTCAGAGGTCGGGTCGCGTAGAAGACCAACGAATCTTGAACGCGATCGACAGAACAGGGATCATTTGGTGGAAGGTTCTCATGAAACTAGAGGATCGGCCTCGCGACGACCTCGACCTGCTACTACCCGGTTTACACCATATCCAAGGAGAAACGAACCAGCTCAGGATCACAGATCTGATACTCAGGATGCTGATCAAAAGTCACCGTTCGTATCTAGAATTCTACGCGAATCCCTGCCAGAGAAGTTCAAACTACAGACCATCGACCCCTACGATGGTACTACCGATGCAAGGGAGCACGTTCTGATTTTCAAAGATTACATGTATCTCAAGGGAATAACAGATCCAATTATGTGTCGGGCATTCCCAATGACCCTCAAAGGACCGGCCAGAACCTGGTTCCAAAGGCTTGCTCCGAACTCAATTAGCACGTTCCAAAGCTTGAGTTCGGCACTTATTGCCCACTTCGTCAGCAGCCACAGGCCTAAGAAACCTGCCACTCATCTCTTATATATCGAGCAGGAGAAGGAAGAAAGTCTGAAGTCATTTCTTCAACGATTCAGTTCAGCCCTTCTAGAAGTTGATGTCATGAACGAGGGGGTTGCCATTGCCGCAATGATCAAGGGCCTCCGAGCCCAGAGCCTGCTAATTTCATTTGCAAAAAGGGAGCCAAAATCCCTAACCGAGCTCCTGGAAAGGGCAAGAAAGTACATCGGTGTAGACAACATTTATGATTCCGACAAAAAGGATCACCAACAAATGCAGAAAAGGAAGGATCGGGAGCCGGGTGAGAAGGGGCAACCCGACAAAAAGTAAAAGACCGATGTGGAAGGACGACAGTCTCCCCCCAGGCGATTTACCTCATTCACGCCTCTCCGATTACCGATCAATGTCATTCTGAATGAGGTCGGGTATCAGCCATACGTGAAATGGCCCCTACGAATGAGATCCGACCCAAAGAAGAGAGACAAGAACAAATGGTGCGCTTTCCACAAAGATCACGGCCATCTCACCGAAGAATGCTTCGACCTAAAGAATGAGATCGAAAGTTTGATAAAGAGAGGATTCCTTAAAGAATACGTGGATCCCAAGAGGTCAGAGAATACTAGGCAGACGAATGTTAACAGAAACAAAGGACAACCCGATCAGCCTCAGAGACTGGCCGGGGTGATTGACACTATCCATGGAGGATTTACCTACGCTGGAGAAAGTAGGTCGGCCAGAAAAGCATATGCGAGATCGGCGCACACGACCCCCACGAACCAGATATACAACCTTGCCCATCAACAACCAAATCGGTACGGTCTACTGACCTTTTCCCAGGAAGATCTCAAGGGAATACATCTACCACATGATGATCCCTTAGTCATAAAAGCGATCATTGCCAATTACGAGGTCAGCAAGATCTTGGTAGACACGGGGAGCTCAGCAGACGTTCTCTTCGTCACAGCATATAAAAGAATGGGGAGAAAAGTAAAAGATCTCTCACCGATCCACACTCCCCTCATCGGATTCAATGGATCATCATTGCAACCACTAGGATAGACGATATTGCCAATCACAATGGGAGATCCACCAGCACAAGCAACAAGAGACGCGACCTTCATGGTCGTCGACTGTCCCTCCGCCTATAATGCAATAATCGGGCGACCGATCCTGAACGACCTTGGAGCCGCGGCATCAACTCTCCACATCTGTGTCAAATTCCCGACCTCCCATGGAATGGGGGAAGTCAGAGGAGATCATGCTTTAGCCCGATCATGTTTCAATATATCGATGAATCACCAGCAAGAGCTACTAGAGAAGGAGCTTGTTCAAGAAAATCTCCCCAAAAGACTTACCGACCCTTCCTGCAGCAGCCACACAACAACCGATCAAAAGAATGATCAGCCCTTATAGCACTCAAAGAGTACGGAGTCTGGGATGGAGGATCTGCGTGACGAGTGCAGTTTAAGAACGACCCCCATGGAAGGACTGATCGAAATTCAAATCCATCCAAACGACCCCGGCAAAACTGCAAAGATCGGAACTGAGCTATCAATCGAAATGAGGGCTGACCTTATGACCTTCTTAAAGAAAAATTGGGACGTGTTCGCTTGGGGGCACGAAGATATGCCTGGGATTGATCCGGATGTTGCTTTGCATAGACTGTTGGTTGATCCAACCTTCAAACCGATTCGGCAGAAGAAGAGGGTTTCATCAGAAGAAAAGGCTAGGGCCATCCAGGAAGAAGTGCGAAAACTCCTCAAGGCAGGTTTCATTCGGGAGGTGTTCTACCCGGACTGGCTTTCCAACTGCGTAGTGGTCAGGAAGAAAACAGGGAAGTGGAGGGTTTGTATCGACTTTACCGATCTAAATAAAGCCTGCCCGAAGGACAATTTTCCACTACCACGTATCGACCAGATGGTAGACGCAACAGCCGGGCATGAACTCCTCAGTTTTATGGATGCATACTCGGGCTACAACCAGATCTTGATGCACCCCACCGATCAGGAAAAGAAGGCTTTCATAACGGCGATCGGCATGTTCTGTTTCCTCCGAATGCCTTTCGGACTTATGAATGCCGGATCAACCTATCAACGAACTGTCACGAGAATGTTTGGCCCACTCTTGGGATCAACAACGGAGGTCTACATTGATGACATGTTGGTGAAAAGTGTAAAGGCCCCCGATCACATCAAACACTTAGACGAAGCCTTCCAGATAATGCGAAAATTTGGGATGCGTCTCAACCCGACCAAATGCTCTTTCGGGGTTTCATCTGGCAAATTCTTGGGTTTCCTTATAACCGAGCGTGGCATCGAAGCATACCCCGATCAGATACGGGCCATTCTTGAAATGAAATCCCCGACGAACATCAAAGAAATTCAGAGTCTAACTGGTCGGATGGCCGCACTAAACAGGTTTATTTCTAAATCTTCCGAAAAGGGATCTCATTTTTTCAAGGTCCTAAAGGGCAATAAAAGATTTCAATGGACTACAGAAGCAGAGGAAGCTTTTCAGCAATTGAAATCTTATCTTAGTTCTCCCCCACTTCTCTCAAAACCCATGCACGACGAAGCACTTTTTCTCTACCTCGGTGTTTCCCCGACCGCGGTAAGCTCAGCTCTTTTTCTAGAAGACAAAGGGATCCAAAGTCTAATCTACTATGTAAGCAAATCCCTGGTCGGAGTTGAAATCAGGTATCCCTACCTGGAGAAGTTGGCATTCTCTGTTGTCGTTTCCGCCAGAAAGCTACGGCAATACTTTCAAGCACATCAAATTGTTGTACTAACCGACCAGCCATTGAGACATATCCTTCATCGACCTGATTCATCGGGAAGAATGGTCCGATGGGCAGTAGAACTGGGTGAATTCGACATTGACTACCGACCTCGTTTGGCAATTAAAGGACAAGCACTCGCTGACTTCATCGCCGAATTCACTCCTGAGGCTCAATCTGATTCTCTGACCATCCCGATTCAACCATCCCACGAGGAATCCAACAATCCGTCATCTCATCTTACTTGGCATCTTTTTGTCGACGGATCATCTAACTGCAAAGGATCGGGGGCAGGAGTTGTACTGGTCTCACCCGAAGGAGAAAAAGTCGAACTAGCCTTGAGGCTCTGTTTTAAAGCGACAAACAATGAGGCAGAATACGAAGCGTTATTGGCTGGACTACAGATGGCTGCCGACCTCTTCGTACGACACGTACATGTGTTCAGTGATTCTCAGCTGGTAGTCAATCAGATCAACGTGATTTATTTAGCAAAGGAATCAACCATGCAGAAATATCTAGCCAAAGCCAAGGAAGCCTTCAATGGATTCACTTCCATCTCCATCAGTTAGGTCTCCCGAGAAGAAAATTGTCATGCCGACGCGTTGGCCAACCTCGCATCTGCTGTCCGAACAGACCTTCCCAGATCAATAGTTGTGAAGCTTTCCGAACATCCACTTATCGACATACAGGATAAACCAATCCTTGTAATTCAGTCCGATCCAACGTGGATAGACCCGATCAAAAACTACATCAGATCGGGAACTCTCCCTCAAGATAAAGCAGAAGCCCGCCGGATTAAAAGCAGATAGGCCCGATATTGCATCATTAACGACAGCCTGTATCGACGATCATACTACGGACCTTGCCTCAGATGCGTTCTGCCAGACGAGGCCGACTACGTTTTGAGAGAGATCCACGAAGGAATTTGTGGGAACCATGCGGGTGCCCGATCGCTTGTGAAGAAAGCAATTCGGCAAGGATACTACTGGCCTAAATTGGAAAAGGACGCGATCACTTTAGTTCGGAAATGAGACAAATGTCAACGGTTCGCCCCGATCCCGCATCAGCCACCAAACCAACTCACCCCGATCTCGAGCCCTTGGCCATTCGCACAATGGGGAATTGACATAGTCGGCCCACTTCCGAACTCAAAAGAACAAAAGAAATTTCTGATTGTTGCAATCGACTACTTCACCAAATGGGTCGAAGCCCGACCTGTTGCCCGGATAACCGAAAGCAGTATCAGAAGTTTTATTTGGGAAACCATCATATGCAGGTTCGGTATCCCTAGCGTACTGATCGCCGATAATGGAACTCAGTTCAACAACAATGGGCTTCGCAAGTTATGTACCGACCTTGGAATTCAGAACAATTTCTCCTCACCAGGTCACCCGCAGGCAAATGGACAGGTCGAGGTAACGAATCGCACAATCATCCACACCTTAGAAAAAAGGTTGGAAAAAGCAAAAGGTTTATGGGTGGACGATCTCCCATAAGTTCTCTGGGCCTATCATACCACAAGTCGAGTTTCCACGGGAGAAACTCCTTTTTCTCTCACTTACGGGACTGAAGCAGTAATCCCAGTCGAGATCGGTATGCCGTCTTACCGAATTGATACTTTCAACCCTGAAGAGAATGATCGCGAACTCCGTTATAACCTGGACGTCTTGGAAGAAAGAAGGGAAGAAACCCGACTCTGAATTGCATCTTACAAAAGGAATATGGCTCGGTTATACAACAAAAATGTAAAGGCAAGGCATTTCAGACCTGGCGACCTTGTTCTCAAAAAAGTGCTCAATCCTAACAAACTTGAACCCAACTGGGAAGGTCCTTACAAAGTTGGACATTTTAATCGGATCGGAACATACTGGATTATCGATTTTGAGGGAAAACTGATCAAGCGACCCTGGAATGCCGCACACCTCAAGAAATACTATCAGTAGGGGACTTATTCCCACCTTTTTTGTACTCGGGATATAGCCAACCATGAGTTGCTACCCGATCAGCTCTACTTGCAATTTTGTGATATATAATGTTTCTTTTTATAAACGTCCTTCTTTCTGATCTCATATATTTTTTTTTTGCATACTGAACTGTTATTCATACTTATCCTTGCATCCTGAACTGCTCATTTTTTATTCTTTCACTTTTTTATTCTTCCAGACCTTGTTTCCTTTGCTGAATTTTCAATTATTTTTTGTTTGTTTCCTTTACTGAATTTTCAATCGTTTCCTTTGCCGAATTTTTTATAAGTTGATAATATCTATTTTATTTTGATGCAATTCGAAATCAACATTAAAAGTCCCAGATCATTTTTGGGCCAGCAAAAGTCATTTTTTGCTCCCACCGATCAATGAGTTTGATCAAGGGGCATAAACGTCTCAACGTTACCTCTAGATACTACGGTATCCATCACAAGTTTAACTATTCTCTCTTCATAAAGAGTTCGGAGTTCACATACTCAAAAATTGCTATTTGACCCCGAACTGGGGGCAAGATAGGGATCGACTAATAAACACTTTAAACGAGCGTGTAAATCAACCATGCAACCCGACGTCAAAGACTTGAAAACACATTGCAACCCGATGAAAGAAACTTGAAAACTAAATTTCATTCGTTTCATTCAAAAAAAAAACCAGTACATACAAAAAGGGAAGTTCAGGAAAACTATCAAGATCAGTCATCAACATTTATAGTCTGATCATGAGAAGTCGGAGTTTGTAAATCAGGAAGATTAGGCAGGTCGGCAGAAGCAGGAGTCGTCGAATCAGGAAGATTTTGGCCGGCACCCTCTTGATCGGAATCAGCATCTTCTTCACCTTCTGGTATTGTTGGCTCGGCAGGAGATTTTGCAGCAGCACGTCTTGCCTTAAACTCCTCAAGAGTGACCCTCGACAAATTGAGTTCAGGATAAAATTGGGCCACAAGACCTTTTGCTGCATCAAACCCCTGGATCAAAAACGGCACGGCCGAATTGACCACCAACGCTTTCAGCTCGGAAGAAGACCGATATTCCGACAATGACTTTTCCACGGCCTCTTTTTCAGATTCCCGAACTCTCTCGAGCTCGGCCTTCAAATTCGCGATTTGCCTTTGCAAATCATCTTCCTTCTCTTTCGATTTCTCCCTCTCCTTCGCTAGCGCTGCCTTTGCTTCCCGAGCTTCCGTAAACTTCTCATCAGCAGCTTCCTTCAGCTTTCTGTTGATTATTTCGATCGAACCTTTGGCCCTCTTAGCATCTCGAGCCGCTCTGACAGAATGAAGGCCAATAAGAGCGCTCTACAAAAAAACGATTGTGTGGTCAGATTTAAAAAAAAAAAAAAAATTATTATTACCTTCAGAACAGAGTGAGCCAGCTGCTCGGCAAGATCGGCAGAAGACAATTGAAGAATTGTTTCTTGGTCAGCATGCCCCAAAAGACCCTCAAGGGCCTTCAAACTGGAGGGCGGGTTGTTAAAAAAGGTGCTGCCGATCGTCAACCCGGAGAGCGTCAGCGGGGCAGATTGACCAGCAGAAAGCCAATCCTCGGCAGACCCCCTTGTTGGACGCACTCCAAGCCCCGATCCCGCAGAAGATCCAGCCCCGACCTCCCTAGTGATCGGGACCCCAGTAGGGACCGTTTCAGCAAAACGAGGTCTCTTCGATTTTTTCTGCATAGGAGGGTCGGCGGGAACTTCATTGACAGGAACGGCCTGCGGAGGATTGCCCCCCGGGGAAACTCCCGCGAGCACATCGTCAATGTTCAGATTCATGCCTGCAATAAACAAAACACGCAATAAGGAAAAAGAACAAAATTATTGTGAAAAGACAAGGCAAGTAAATCGGGATACCTTTTCTCTTCTTTGTTCTTGCACGATTGTTTTCTCTCTTTTGATTTTTCTGCCGAGTCTTTCGATCGGCGATCTCTCTCAAAATCCGAAGTTCGGCCTCCCGATCTTCAGGACTGATCTCAAAATGACGGTATTGTTGGAGGATTGAGGCGATTGAGCGACCGTCAGTTGTCTGATCTCCGAAAACACGAGGGACAAGACCGGTTTGAAGAACGGGCTTCTGATGGTTCAAATAGTGAGGAATCCAGATCGGGTCGCTTCGCAGCCAATTAAAACCTCCATCTTCTAAGGATACCCGATCAATCCGAGCAGCGATCTCGGCATTCAGAGGTGGACAACTGGTGATCTTATCCGCTACAAAAGAAGTAAAAAAAATGTCAGTATCAGAACCGAAGAAAGTACAGAAAAAATAAAAGCTCACATCACGCCCTGAACTCATCTACCTGGTCGAGGGCTCCACTCTCTTGGGACAGGAAAAACATGTTCCTCATCCAACCCGAACTCCCATCCGGGGCCACTTACGAAGAAGTAGCTATTCTTCCAACCCTTGATAGAGGAGGGAAGATCTCCGATGCCAGGTCTCTTGGTACGATTGCCCAGGTACCACCATCCTGGGGATGCCCGACCGTTCTCCTTAAGGAAGCACATGAACTTCAGATCGGCGAAGTTCGGCTCCCATCCAAGCGATCTCCACAAAACTATGAACCCCAGGAGAACTCGCCAAGAGTTCGGGGTCAGCATCATTGGACATACCCCCAGACGATGGAGTACCTCCCTAATGAAAGGTTGTAAAGGAAATCGGAGACCGACCTTAAAGGTCTCTTCGTAAAAACAAATCTCGCCGGGAAGAACGTCAGTAGCGCGAATGTTTGCACCGGGTATCCTAATACTAACAGAGTTCGGGATACCATATGATCTCCTAATTTCCGTCTCTCTCTCTTCATCTAGAAGATTTATGTGAACGAAGGGATAAGGAGGTCGGGGAAGAGGCTCCCCAACCCTAGGTCTAGGATACGGAGGTTGAATTTGGATCGGCGGAACGTTTAGTTCCTCATAGATGTAGCCCGAAGTGCTAGCTCCGGAACCATCACGGTTTCCCATCCTAAAACGATCCGGAGATCGATCCCGACCCGACATGGTTTAAAGCGGCTGTTTGTTTGAATGGAAAGTTCACCAGAAAACTCAAGAAAATACGCTGGAAAACTCAAAAGAACGCCGGAAAACGCAACAGAGTTCACAAAAAAGAAAAAAAATACGAATGAAGATTAGAAGATCGAAAAATAAACGGTGAAAAGAGGTTAAAAGGTATACGAAATACCTTTTTACTGAAAAGAGGGTCGAAACCGCGATTGAAAAGCGAGAAGCTCCACAACTCCAACGGTAAGAACTCCGGTGGGCTCACTGAATACTCCGGTGATATTGAGAGAATGAAATGAGGGGGAAAAATTCAATCGTTGATATTTATAGCTTGCCTAGCAAGCAATTAAAGAAGGCACGACACGTGTCAGACATTGAATGGATCCAACTGAAGCAATCAAGTAGCCCATTATGGCGCCTACCGACACATCGCCTCGAGTACATCACCCGAGTGACGGCTGACACTGTAAATGATGTCCCCAGAGGAGGCGGATGACGCTTCGAGAACCTAAACGTCAATGTTAGCCGAACCACTTACACAACTCCAATCACCGATCACATTAAAGTCAAATTTCAAAATACGAATCGTCCGATCTCATAACTACCCGATCTCTCTTACTTCCAAAAAGATATTCTTGAAAGTAGGGGGCAACTGAAGAGGGAGAAATCTGTTTACCGATCTGATATGGACACGTGGATAAAATCCACCCGATGAAGTAATACAAGTTCTTCCCGACGTCTATTTCATTCAGTAGAAATATTTACCGATCCCTAAAGTTTGAGAATCTACTAGCCTTACGTATATGAAAGATCTTACCGATCTGTGGTAACAACCTCATCATGACAAAAAATAGATCTTTATCGACAAACTCTGACATCTCACAGAAGATCGAATATTTTCCTGCCACCAGAAAGCAACAGGTCATTATGGACAAAGGGAAAACCCAAATTTACCCTCAAACGGTTAAAAACATTCGAGTGAATGTTCAGACGACCACCCTATAAAAAGGGGAAGTTATTTCACATACGAGGTACGCATAATTCCCCCAAAAGAATACATTCGTTTTATTCTCACTGTTCACTGACTTGACCGTCGGAGTTTTTCAAGATGAAGACCTCACCGGTGTAAGAAACTCATCAATCCTCAACAGTTCACTCCATCAAATTGATCTTACCATCTCCTCATTTACTTCTTTACCTCTTTTACCTCTTTTAGACATCATCAATCATTTATATAGAAACACATTTTAATTCACAGAAACCTTGATGGCACCCATCAAATGAAGGATCCCAAACCTCTAAAAAAGAAACACATTCCATCATCCCGACCTCATATCAAGATGCCTCAATGTCTATTGGGATTTGTAAGATCATGTTTCATCCAATGGGTTTGGAAGTTTCAATCATGGTTACTTTTAGAGACATATGGTGTCTAGATTTCTTTAGAACTAGTGAGGAAGTGAAGAAAATTAAAATAAAATGGGGAAGAAGAATGAGAATGTGACCAAGGTTTCTAAAGAGATGAAGAGGAAAAGAAGAAGATGGAGGAAGAGGAAGAATCTAGAGGAAGAAGAGACATTGAGGGAAAATGTTTATCCCATTAGAAAGAGAAAAGGGAGAGGAGTGGAATTTGTGAATGGTGTTGTATTTGCAGAAACAAAACATCTTTGTGATAAAGGGTGGGTTGTAGTGAGAAAGATTAATTTTAAGCTGGGTTAGATTGGGGTTATTTTAGGAATTATGAAGGGTGCAAAAAAAGAAATATTAAAATTAAGATTTTAATGGCAGGTGCAAAAAAAAAAAAAAAAAAAAAAAAAAAAAAAAAAAAAAAAAAAGAAGTTGGTGTGTAGAGTCATTTTAGGGGTACAAATAGAATCACCCTTTTTTTTGAAATACACCGTCAAAGGTGCATATTGACCTAATGGAATTACTAAAAGCAAATGTTAAAAACATGTGTGTGTGTGTATATATATATATACACACACTCAATGGATTAACATAAATTCATCATCGATACTGTAACGCCCCAACCTAACATCCATACCGACCCTTCCGGATAAGTGGATACGTGTCAAGATGGAGGTACAACCTGTCCTGCTTATATGTATTTCCTCACGAGACACAAGAATTATATATAATAAAATGAAATGTCATGTCCATACATTATGTCCAAATCGCCATTATATATATATATATATATATATATATATATATATATAGTAAATCAAATAATATTGCCAACTACCCTGACAAATAGGTAAATCAACGAACAATACATAACTTGAATCATCTAGTACACACAATACATATAACATAAGAATACAAGAACACATGCAGAAACGACCTTTAAGCTATCTCACAATCCTTAGCAAAAGATTGGGCCAAGCCAAGAATGCAACCCCAAGTCAACCTGCAATATGTCGCATGAAAAGCAGGAGTGAGCCTCGAATCGCTCAGTATGAATAATATAACCTCTACTAATTAATAACAACACAGTGATACATGTAATATATATATATATAAAGCGTTTATTTACAAAGCTCAACGGTTTTAGAAATCAACTTAAAATTAAGGTTTAAAAGATGTGTGGGCTTTCAATGAAAAACCATATCCTCTAGGACCAATATCAGTAACCAGGCATATGCTTTGCATGCAGAATGCTCCGTCGCATATGGACAATAGCCAAAATAATGTCTTAATACATATTATGGTGATACCGCCACACAAGGGTCCAAGTATTGCCATCGGTATAGACTTCGGCCAGATTGGCATATGTGTCGCCTCAACGGGTCCCTAACATATCCACTCTTGGATCGAATCATATTATTGGGCTGTTGATTCAGGCTAACAAACCTTTAGTTTAACCGAGCTACTACTAAATCCAGAGATCGAAGACCATAGTCAGGTCCGCATATAATATCAAGTAGGGCCATGGGCCCAAACCCCCAATGATATAATCCGATCCACATACATATATATAAATGCATGTCCTGAAAGATACAATAACTATCATCATGTAATGTCCACCGGGAAGAAGAAGTTGGGAGTGTTCTCCTTACCAACAACTGCATCCACTTGTGGTAATAGCACAGTAACCAAGGTCCATCATAAGGAGATTAGGGAGCAAGCTCATACCTAAACCTCTGTCACTCATGGTATCAAAATATCCAATAATCCAAAGCTTCAGCTCAACCATCAAATAAAACATATCTTAAAACCATTGTCATTTCCAAAAGAATATGGAATGACATAAACGTATAGACAACAGTATTTATTATACACAAAACCATTTAGAAGATGGGGCATACTCAAATATCAACGCTATAAATATCATTTCATAAAATAGTTAAGTCATATGCCTATCGATTCAATTCATAAACCCAATGATAGAAAATATCCAATTCCCACAGTTACTGAGGTTTGTCAAACGTAAAGCATTTCCACTTGAAATACATTTGATACCGTTCAAAACATGCCACACAGTCTACACAGTTCATAAATAGGTATATTCCATGTATCTATTTGACAGAACATTTAAAATAGTAAGGTTCACAAACAGATATATGTCATGTTGATCAAAAGGAGTTTAAAGTGTACATGGTTCTCAAAGAAGTTCATAAAAAAAGGATATCATTCCTAACAGTACAGGGTTACTTATTCCTACCTCAATGCCATAGTGTTTCCAACCATTTTCGGCTCCACGAGCCTTCCAAATGCAATGCATAATGCACCCAATGCAAGCGATCCTTCCAAAGACCATCCAAGTTTAAGGAAACAATAAATAATGCAAGCAATGAATCAAAAGAAAGCACAAAGGATTCACAACATTAAAAGCAAAACAACTCGCTTCTCAAAACTGCTCACACGCAACCCAAAAGACTCAAAACCCCAAAATGCCAAACCAAAAGCCTTAAAACTTCCAAGACATGTTTCCAAGAATTCTTAGATGCTACACAACGAATTCCATGGCCAAATGCCAAGTGATTTGAAAGATATACACCAAAGAAGATGAATGGTAAGTGAAAAGGGCAAATATGGTATTTCCAAAATGTTTCTCTCTCCAAAAAGAATTTGACTCTAAAACCACCATATTTAGCAACTAGACTTTATAAACTCTTTGAGCATACCAAGAACACCCAAAACGGAGTTCGGATGTGAAAGATACGCACCTTTGAAGTCGGGACAAAATAAGACATAAGAAATAAGAAATGAACATACTGGAACCAACCTAGATCGATCCAGACTCACCCTAGATCGATCCAAACAACCCTGGATCGATCCAATAGCGGGCATAAGCACAAATTCGAGCAGAAACAGTAAAACCCTCAACCCAAACTTCAAATCCAACCCTCAGACCTTCAAATCTCAACCCTAAATCTTGGATCCATAAAAAACAACCCTCAAAGATACTTGATCTACCGATATTACACAAAACAATAGGTCTAAACAAGATATCAACCAAGAACTTTAACTAAAAACCCATAAAAACCCATTTAACTCACATACATGCATCGAAATCTTCAAAACTTCTCCAAAACACGCACCAAACTATAAATCCATCCCAAAATACCAAGTACACAACCTAGCATCCAAACCCAACCCCAAGCTTACACAAATCCGAAAAAACCTCCCCAAAAACAAAGTGAAGAAAGTAAAACAAATACGCAAGAACTCACCTTCACGATGATGGCACGGGCTCCTGCCACCAACTCCTTCTCTCTCTTTCTCTCTCTCTTGGTCCCTCTCTTGCTCACGGCTATAATGAAGAATGAAGGGGTGGGTATGGGTTTATATAGGAAATGGCAAAGTTGTAATTTTTGAAAAGTTTTTTTTTTCAAGAAAACTATTAAAATATTCATTTAAAAGGAAAAATAAAACTTGGGTAATTACAGATACTTAACTCGATTTGACAAATCGACGATGGTGTTAGATCGAAGAGATTGCTTCATGTCATTCAAAGCTAACCCCTAAATTGTCTAGCAATTTAAAATCATAGCGTTAGGATCAAACACTTACCACTACTCCAAAAGCACAGGCTTCTAGAAAAGGCACAACTCTATTTCCTTATACGCCCGACAGCGTAGAGCCCCAATTATTATGACGTGACATAAGTGAGCATAAGGGGCTTTGTCATGCACACATGGAGCACCGACAGTTTGGGTGGTCAAACACCGATAGCACGTATTATGACGTGCCAAAGCTAACCCCTAAATTTTCTCTTTATCTTTGTTGGAATTGAGTTTAGAACAATATATCATCTTGTGTCCAACTTTCTTGCAATTGTAGCATTTGAAGGCTTCATTCTTACTTGAATCTCCTTTGTGCCATCTTTGATTCTTCCCTTTTGATTTGAAAAAATGTCAAAATCTTCTTGTGGTGAAGTTGACATCATCCTCATCTACTTCATATTCCTCCTCATTTTCTTCACTTTCCACATGTCAGTGAGATAACTTGGGAGCTATGCTTTTCTTAGGTTTCTCATCTTCTTGATGTTGTTTATTTTCAATGAAAGTTCATGGGTCATGAGGGAGCCTATAAGTTTATTAAGGTTAATTTTGGTGAGTTTCTTGGCTTTTCAAATTGCCGTCACCTTTGGTTCCCATGTTCTAGGTAGTGACCGAAGAATCTTTCTTGCAACTTTTAGATTACAATAAATCTTACCAAGAGCTTTCAAACCATTAATAATGTTAGTAAAACAAGTAAGCATAAAACCAATAATTTCATCTTACAACATTTTAACCATAATACTCATGAACAAGCATATCAATCTTAGATTCTCTTACTTTCGAAGTTCCCTCACGAGCTACGTCCAATTTTGACCAAATCTCATTGACGGTGTCACAACTGGAGATTCTATTGTATTCATCTTCACCAAGAGCACAATAAAGTAAGTTCTTAACCTTAGAATTAATTTGATTCATACGATGGTCATTTTCGCTCCATTTCTCCCCTGGCTTTTTACTGTTGTCCCAAATAATATAAGCTTAGAGAGGGGGTGAATAGGGTCTTAGCAAACAATGAGTTAAAATTACCCAATAAACATTATGATTCAATTTCAAGCATAATGTAAGAGCAATAATGCAATAAGACAAATAATTAAGATAAAAAGTTTGAGAGTAAGAGAGATCAAATACAAGATTTTAACATGGTTCGGTCTCCGCCTACGTCCACGCCTTAATAGCTCCGCTTGAGGATTCAATCCACTTTCACAATCTCACTTCTGATGGAGATCAAACCTTTAAAACAAGATCTTTTTCCGGCTTAAGACCAAAACCTTATTCCAAGCTTGAGTTTGCTCACAAACCCCAAGCTTCACAAGGGTTATACCCAAATCCTAGCTCACACAATATTATAATATGATGTGTAGTACAATGAATGCTTCAAACAAGCTAGTTTGTATAAGAATAAGCTCACACTAGTGGCTCTCAACCAGTTGTGGACTATTGAATGCTCATGAGAATGATAATTGAGAGTATTAAAGGCTAGAGAATATTAATGCTCTTGTTTGATATGAATCAATGAATTAGTTACCTTCCAAATGATGAAGGAATGAAGTTTAAATATGCCTTCGGCCACAAATAGCCATTTATCTTTCAATCCAATCAAAAACTTGGTAGGTGAGAGCATTTAATGTTGTAGAAAGGACATTTCTGCGCATACCGTTCGAACGGCCTGAAGCCTCATTCGAACGAACTAGTCTTTAAATTTGAAATTAAGAAACTCGTTCGAACGACCTTAGTAAATTTTCCATTTTTCGTTCAAACGTCTAAATCCACCAATACACAGCCATTATCCCATTCAAACGGGAACCACTGTTCGAATGCCCTTGTAGGCCCGTTTGAACGGCCTTACCAAATTTTCAGTAAAATGAGATTTTTGAATCAATAAGGCAAGAGACCATTTCAACCAACCTTGGAAAATACTAAGGACCATTTTTAAAGACTAACAAATGTTCCTAAAGTCCAACCATGTGAAGGGAAACTCCTAGGGTCAAATTAAGGTCCATTTGAGCATATTAGTCCAAACTAATTGAAGCTTTACAAATAATGTACCTAAGACACTCAAATATAAAAGATTATAATCAAATAGATGTTTTTGAAGTGTCTTAAGCTTTTTCCTTGAGCTTGAGTCCATTGGTGTGCATTTGTTGTTTTGCTTGATATTTTTTATTTGCTTCGGGGTTTTCCATATGATATTACTTACATCACTTAACAAACAAGTTATTAAATAATATGAATATTTGTTATCATCAAAATTTGACCAATGGGGTCATGAGGGTATCCATAAGGCTAACATTTATCACTTCATTGTTCTCATTTGTTTTCTTGGGAATCTTGTTCCCATTAACAATGACATTCCATACTTCATAGTCAGTGGCTTGAATGAATATGCTCATTCTATTTTTCCAAAAACTATAATTGTGGGCATTGAAAAAGGAGGCCTTCCTTGGGATTGACCCTCAGAGAGTGAGCAAGGTGTTAGGTTTGCCATGGATCAAACTCTTGAGAATTTAAAGGAATTCTATAAGAGTTCTTGCTTTGTTACCAATTGTAATCCCAACTAGACACACTAGAGGGGGTGAAAAGTTTTTAAGGCAAACCTAAGCCAATTTTTGCACACACACACACACACAAAATATATTCAAGTTATCAAAAAATAGAATCTAACAAAATAATGAACAACAAATAGGGAGATAAAGAGATGGAGAAATCAAACAGAAGATGTTAACGTGGTTCGGCACCAAGCCTACATCTACGCCTCAAGCACCAAGCTCAAGGATTCCCAAATCCAATATGATGATTCCTTTGACTGGTAGAGATCAAATGTTACACCAAATGACTTGTGACTAACAAACTTCAAGTCATTCAATGGGATTTATCAAACCTTAGCTCATAGATGATTATAAGAGTGGAGAGTACAAGAGAGTGCTTCAACAAGCTGATTTGTACAACAAAATGTGCTCACACTAGTAGCTCTTTAACTATTAAAAACTATTTAGTTGAGGGAGTTTCAACAATGAAGGAGTAAATGCTCTTGAATTATTTGAACAAATGCACTTAGTTATCTTTAAATGAAGAGGGAAGATAACTTAAATAGCAACTCAGCCAAATAGAATCGTTTCCCACATATCCAATCACAAGTTAGGTTGTTGAGAGCATTAAATGCAATAGATATGAAATCTTTGCATTTATTATTCGAACGGGCCGAAAATCCGTTCGAACAGATTGGCCGTTGTATTTGAATACAGTGAAACTCCTTCGAACACTCGAAGCCCCATTCGAATGGCCTAAGTAAAAATCCATTTTTCATTCAAACGACCAAATCCTTCGAGACGAAGCCTCTGTTCCATTCCAATGGGACCTTCCATTTGAACAGCTATACAAGCCTATTCGAACAACCTTTCCTGAAATCTAAGCAAAACTAATTTTAAGGACCAAAGGGGTAACAAACCATTTCAACTAATCTTGAGAAAGTACTAGAGGTCATTTCAAGTTTTAACCAAACTCCTAAAGGTGATGGGAGCCTCCTATGGTCATACTAAGGTCATTTTGAGCATTATAAACTTTAGTGATTAAAATAGCTTTACAATGAAACCTAAGGCACTCAAAATTACAAAAGATTACAACTAGAAAGAAGTTCTTTGAGTTGCCTTGGTAATATCCATCCATTGCTTGAGTCTTCATGTGATTCTTGTGCTTAAATAATGAGGCTAGCTTGACTTGAGTTCAACCCATGTGCTTGCTTGTGTCTTACTTTGGTTCGTGATGCATATTTAAGAGTTTCAACAAGTTCGAACCTTACACCACTTGATAAACATATTAGCACATAAGACATGTTTGTTATTATCAAAATCTTGACCTAAAAGGTTATGAGGGTAGCCACAAGACTAACAAAGGAAAAATGAATCTGTGTAGATGCAAGTCAAAGCTATAGCTTCGAGTGGGTTTCAATTTTTTTTTTTTTTTTTCCTATTTGGGGTGCAACACAAAACCACATTGGATTGTTTTTAATATTTTTAATTTCTTCTGTGTAACATGATGGCAGCTGTAGGCCATTCACGGCAGATGCAATACAAAAAAGGCAATTTATCGTCGTAGTTGACACATAACGCTCATTGCGCATAAAATTTTGAGTTTTTTTGGCCAAAAGCTAGTTCTTTTTAAAAGTTGCATATTGGATAAATTCCTCCCAAAAGGATTTTTTTTTTTTCCCAAAAATCCTATTTAGAAAAGTTTTACTGTGTAAAGTCTTACTTTTCAAAATATATTTTTATTAGTGACAAAATTGCCTTTAAAATCACGGTTCGCAGCAGGTAAGAGAAACCAAAAGAGCGGAGTTTCGATTTATACCATGACGAAACCAATTAACAAATTCTCTAAGGTGGTACTCGCCGATCACCTCAAGACGGCCTCACTCCTAATCGGTGTTTTCACTATTTTTCATGAAAAAAAATTAAAATTCATCAAGAATCTCAAATGATGACATCCAATTTGCATTGTAATCGGCTTTCTCCTCAATAGTACCTTCTTTGTGCCGAAGATAAAATGACAAATCAAAGTTCAATTTTAGCCGAAGCTCCAACACGTACTTTTGTGGTGTCTCCCTCAAAGTTTCCAGTTATTAACCAATTCTAACTCAGCTGCCTTGTTGCCTTCGATTTTGACGGGCTTCTATTTCTATATTAATTATTTATAACCATTAAAATCAAGGTACAATTAACGTTGGAGTGGTGGATTGATGCGCCGAATCTATGGATGAACTACATATGGTGTCTATGGATGAATTGAGCCTCCATTCCGGCAAACGCATCACAGTTGATGAAATCACTTCTACCAAATCGATTCATGAACATGTACCTTCTTTTCTCGCTAGCTCACTTTGAAGAGTTTCTGGCAATCGGCATGATAAAAGTGATTTATGCAATTTTGCTTCAACTCTTAATCGATTAAGTTTTGATTTTGGATAAATGTTGACTTTGATTAAGTGTTTTTTGCATCAATGCATGTTTGAATCCAATATATTATATATGTAGAGTTATGATATAGCTAGTCAGCATTTGCTGACTTAGCCAAAATCAGCAAATACTTAAATGACTGTTAGATCACTTAAGCGGCTTAGATCATCACTTAAATGGTTGAGATTTAACAGCCATTTGAGTATTTGTTAATTTAACCAAAGTCAACATTTGTTGACTTGATCATTCCATATATATAGAGAGATTTATAAATTTATATCAGAATAAAAACATAATTTGTTACTAGGATTCCAAGTTTAACAATGTGGGCTACTTGATCTTCTATATTTTTAATTTTAATCACGAGATCAATTCTTTAGAAGTAACAACGGTGAAGTGGGAGTGGATAGAGATGCCATCTAGGTAGTCCAACCAACTGCTTATACCCAACAGTTTATCTCGGACCAACAGTAAGGGGTAGTGATCTTTTTTTTTTCTTTTTTTTTTGTACAATATAACTTATTTTACAACTGCTATTGTAAGAGATCTCATGTGGGCTAGATGACTCAAATTGTTAATTACATGCATCTTAATCATACTGACATTTTTTTTTTTTTCTTTTTTTAACATACCTCAAAAATATTAAGCTTTAGAAGTGATAAAAATAGTCAAACAAACATGATGTGCTCCTTAATTGTCTCAATTTGCTACTGTGGCCAAAGAAATTTTGGAACATTTTGCCCTTGTTTGAATCTAAAGAAGCTAGGGAAAAAAAAAAAAAAAACCTTCAAGAAAGATCAAAATGCTAAAGTAGGAATTAATTTTCAAGTAATTTTTAATAAATTTCTTTTATTTTCTTTAGCGTTTTGTGAAATCCAAAAAGAACTTGTATGCGTATAAATTCACATAACCATTAATCTTATTTTTCAACTTTCATTTATTGTATTTTCAGGTGGAATATCCTGTAGATGTTTCATACACACCAGACGAGAATTTCAAACGCTGGAAATACACAACTTACAACTTCACTCTTGCCAGTTTCTGGACACCCTATTTAGTAAAAAGCATTGAAGCAGATCCTATTGGTCCTACCCACAACGGCCTATTCAACCTCTATCTCGATGAATTTGACGAAAAATGGACGACCCTGATCGATGAATTTGATTATGTGATCATCTCTTCCGGCCACTGGTTCTTCCGTCCGATGGTATTCTACAAGAACCATAGTGTCGTAGGCTGCCACGAATGCCTCCAAGACAATGTCACCAACCTAACAATATACTATGGATATCGAAACGTGTTTCGAACTGCTTTTAAAGCCATTAATAGCTTACAAAACTATAAGGGCATAACTTTTCTCAGACCTTTTGCACCATCACACTTTGAAAATGGGATATGGAACAATGGAGGGAACTGTGTAAGACAAAAGCCTTTTAGGAGCAATGAGATGATTTTGGAGGGTGATAATTTGGAGCTTTACATGGCACAAATAGAGGAGTTCAGGGTTGCTGAAAGAGAAGGGAGGAAGAGAGGGTTGAAATTCAGGTTGCTTGATACAACACAAGCCATGTTGTTGAGACCAGATGGTCACCCCAGTAGCTATGGGCATTGGCCACATGAGAATGTAACATTGTATAATGATTGTGTGCACTGGTGCTTGCCTGGGCCCATCGATACCTGG
Source organism: Hamamelis virginiana (assembly GCA_017140935.1). Classification (NCBI taxonomy): domain Eukaryota; kingdom Viridiplantae; phylum Streptophyta; class Magnoliopsida; order Saxifragales; family Hamamelidaceae; genus Hamamelis; species Hamamelis virginiana. The sequence continues at coordinate 3,231,822 of JAESVK010000669.1, read as the reverse complement.
AATGATTTCTTGCTTCAGATGTTGAAGATGGAGGGTGGGTAACTGTACGAGGAAAAACTTCATTATATATAAGTATATAGTGACAGAGCTCAAAAGGATGAGAATGAGATATGTTTTGTTACTTTATCTAATTCTTTTGTTATTATTACTATTAATTTTTTAAAAATGGATCTAGTTTAGAGATGTATATTCAATAAGGGTATGTGATTAAATATGACATAAGATTTGTATTGCCCCAACTTGACAGTTGTACCGATCCTCCCGAGTAGGTCAACACGTGTCAAGATAGAGGTACAACCTGTCTTCCTCATTCATATTTCCACATGAAAGACAAGAAATATACATGTAACAGCATAAAGTGTCATATGCATGCATTATGTCTCAAATCGTTATATACATAAATAATAAATAGAAATAATAATACCAACGTTCTTGGAAAATAGGCTGGGCAAATAAATATAAAAGAACTCTTATTTCAATAATATCTACTATAAATGAAAAATGCACATACTAATGCAAACTCTAACACGATGCCAAATGAAAATTCCCGAAGAGAGGAATTGTATTATGCCATAAATGCAACCCCAAGTCAACCTGCAATTAGTTGCATAAAAAGCTTATTTGAGCCTTGAATCGCTCAATATCAATAATGTAACCTCTACTAATTAATAATAATATAGTGATACATGGAATATTTGAATAAACAACATTTTCCCAAAAGTTTTAAGGATTTATAAAACAACATTATAAACATCATTTTAAAATGTGTGCAGACTACCAGAGAAAAACCATATCCATCTGTATCAAAAGCATGGCACATGCCTCTTATGTAGAATGATCCCTTACATTTGGGCAATGTCCAAATTTTTATTATATCCTTGTGTGGTATATGTGTCACTTCGTTAGGTCCCTAGCATAACCATCACTTGGATCATCTTGTCTGGCATATGCGTAACTTCGTTAGGTCCCTAGCATATCCATCACTTGGATCGAATCGTATTATAAGGCTATTGATTCAGGCTAGCAAACCTTTAGCTCAATCGAACTACTACTATATATCAGAGATCGGAGACCGTAGTCACATCTGTACCTATATATATATAAACTATCATGTACAATGTCCATCGTAATGAGGTTAGGAAGTGAACTCGGACCTGCACCTCGATCAATGCATGGTATATATCCATATCCAAGAAATCCATAAAACCATTCAACGGGCATTTTCATTTCAAATCCAAATAATTCAAAGCCTCAGCTTACATAATCATAAAACATGTTTTCTAAAATCATTGTTCTTTCCAAAAGAATCGGGAATGGCTAATAGTAAAGCCTATTAGTTTTTATTGATTCATAAACCCGTTTAGAAAATGAGGCATACATAATGACATCGATTTGGGAAAGAATCACGAATGGCAAACAATAAAAGCTATTAGTTTTCATTGATTCATAAACCCATTTAGAAAATGGGGCATATATAACGACATCAATTTATATCATTTCATAAAACAGTTTAAGTAATATGCCCATCAACCATTCTCATAAAACAACTTGTAAAAAAAACCCAACACTACAAGAAAAATGGGCTACAACGACAAGGGATTTTGGGAAAAGACGAGGGTGCTCTAAAATTGTCGTAAAAAGGCAATAAAAACGAGGGTTTTTAAGACACACTCATTAAAAGGCTAGAAAAGATGAGGGTGGTCTAAAACCCCTCGTCTTAGGTTCATAAATTTCCCCTATTTTGCTCTCAATTTTCAGAAGAGTTTTCACGAGGGTTTTCAACCCTCATTAAAATTTTCATTTTTTGCTCGAATTTCGGCCTGCCATTCTCAATTTTTAGAAGATTTGTCACAAGATTGGAAAACTCTCGTTAAAACCCTCATTTGCCCCTTCATCTCCCTCCCGATTTTTTCATATTCGCACCATTCAATCTGATTTTAGGTTCCCTCCTAAGGGGGCGTTTGGTTGGGTGTAAAGTGCTATGTAATGTAATCTGAGATTACATTACATAGCTTAAATCATGTTTGGCGCGTTATGGAGCGGATGTAATCCACTTTACGGGTGTAATCTATCATGAAGAAAGGCTGTAAAATGGATTGCAGACTTCAACCAATGGATTCTGAGTAATGTAATGTAATCTACTTTGCAGTCAATTAAATTACATGGCTACCAAACGCATTTCTAGGTAATGTAGTGTTATTCTTGGTAATGTAATGTAATCTACTTTACAGTCAATTAAATTACATGACTATCCAAACGCATTTCTGGGTAATGTAATGTAATCTGACTTCACATTCCCTACTCATCCAAACAAGTGGGATGTAATTTGGAATGTAATTTAAATTACCAATGTAATCAAATTACACTGTAATCTACTTTACAGTCAATTAAATTACATTACATTACAGGCAACCAAACGCCCCCTAAACCTCTCTCCATCTCTCTGCACTCTCGCGAAACCATAGCTCGACGTCACCTTCGTCATCCCAAAATACAATCAACCCGCGCGCTGCCTCACTCCATCGAGATCTGTCTCTCCATTCGCGGAAGAAGGAAAACCTTAACCCTTCCATCCCTTGAACGACGGTGCACACCCAAATGTTTGCCGATCCTTACCTAGCCTTCATCTCCCTGAACCTTCTCTGTGGCGAACCCTAGCCGCCATTGGTGGATACATCGATCCCACCTCTCTAAACTCAATCTATATATGGCAAAGCTTTCTTTGACACTCCCTAGCTTCCTCATCCGGTGTGCAAACTGACCCAAGCCCTAGCTTGCCAGATTTAGAAGATGACTCTAGCTCGATCTCTCTCACGCTTAATCTAGTTTGCTTATCTGTTATGCTCGTCGATCTGAACCCATAACTCCGATTTCTATAGCAAGCAAAAATCTGCTCCCATCATTTCTCTCCAATCTCTCTACCTATCTCACGACTTCTCTCTCTCAACCTATAGCAAGCAAAAATCTGCTCCCATCATTTGAGGTAGGTTTTTGCATTTTTTTTAATTTATAAATTTTCAGATTTTTGCTTGATATCTTATATAAATGGTGTATTGATAGTATTTTATTTGGTTTCTATAAATTTTGATAAGGTCTTGACAGATTTTTGCTTTACATCCTATTGGAAACCCTTGATGCAAGCCGTAGCCTCTTCTGATTT
>JAESVK010000669.1:3198094-3213174 GCA_017140935.1 Hamamelis virginiana | reverse complement strand
TCTCTCTCTCTCTCTCTCTCTCTCTCTCTCTCTCTCTCTCTCAAATGATGCTCCAAGAAGCCATAATTGGGCTGCCCTTTGGGAAAAATCAAACACTGCAAAGGACCTCAGTTAAGATTATTGTACTGGTAATTCTAACACTAGTAGTTCTCTTGACAATCATACGGTTCATACCTCTCTACTCTCCGTCATTTCTGTCAAGCAATTCTCTTGAATCATCCTCCTCATATGATTCGACAACCATACCGGCAGCAAAAAACAAGTGTGATATCTTCTCTGGAGAATGGGTTCCAAATCCAGAGGCTCCATATTACACAAACACAACATGTTGGGCAATCCATGAGCATCAAAATTGCATGAAACATGGTAGACCCGATTCAGAGTTCATGAAATGGAGGTGGAAGCCAGATGGGTGTGATCTACCAATCTTTGACCCGACCCAGTTTTTAGAAGTGATGAGAGGGAAATCTTTGGCCTTTGTTGGAGACTCTGTGAGCAGAAACCAAATGCAGTCCTTAGTATGTCTTTTATCCAGGGTACGTCCACAGCTCCATCATTATCTTAATCTATATAAATGTTAATAGATTGAATTATTTGCAAAATATTTGATAAATGCGTACCATGCACCAACCTATAAATTATCAAATCAAAACACTAGCCTAATATCGATCAACTAGCCAGTTTCACCATAATTCACTTATCTTAGGACCTTGCTTTCGTAGGACCAACACTGGATAATGGCCTTTCCAATGGCTCAGTTTAATTTTAAAATTTACTGTTTGTTTGTGGTAATTTGGGTTTGATACTTTGATTAATTTGTTCATGTCCTTCTTCACTCTTCTAGTTTAATTAGATTGATTTCTTCAATATTGAGAGACAGGGGCAGAACTAGGTGTAGGGGAGGGGGAGGGGGCATGGCCCCTGACTTTTCACTTTCCTATGCTATATATATATACTATATGTATATATTATATATGTATAAAGTAGCAAGAAAACTAAATTGGCCCCCCTAGATTATGGATAGTCTAGTTATCCATGCTCTAATGTCCAATTTTTACTATTATAAGACCAATAAAAAATAGATTGGAGACCAAATTGGTAGTACAAATTACCCCATCCACGTCCCAAATAAGTAGCCCAATCCCAAATCCAATTAAATAAGTAGCTCAATTGTTGAACTTAAATGTTTGGGATTGGAAAATAGCTTAAGTAAAAAAAAAGAAAAAAAAAGGCATGTGTAATGTAGTTTAATGGGTTTATTGTTCGCATTTGTTATTGAGTTTTTATTTATCTAATTAGTTGATTAACTTAGCTTATGATATATTTGTAGTGGTGATAGGAGGTTTGGGATAAGCATAATAAAAACCAATTGAAACATGTGGTTTGATTTAATATTTGATCTTTCTTCAGTATGATTTAACTGTCTTTCCATGTGCTTACATTTATTCACAATTTTCTTTTCTATGTATCTTTTGAAGGTCTATTGTTTGATAATTTTCTTGCAAAAATTTATAAAAAGAAGAAAAAAAAATTTGGCCCCCGAACCCAAATCCTGGTTCCGCCCCTGATGAGAGAGATTGAAAAGGGACAAGGTTAATTAGTCGACCTAGCTATGCTAAGATTTAATTTCAAGTTTAGGTAAATTATGGTATGGACAGATCATCGATGGATCACTTACAAATTACAATAACATGATGATCTGCATGGCATATGGAGGCATCTTTTGCAATGTTGGCAATCAATTGCATTAAAATTTTGAATTTTTCACTTGATGTTGCATAATATTCAAAGACATGCCATGCCAATTGGGACAAAATGCCACATGGCTAGCAATAGGTGGAATCCAACTGGGTATCCTACCAAATTTTCCCATTGCCAACCTCTATCAATTTTTACACGGCATTCTCTTAGTTAACCCTCCCCTCTTAGAAAAGTGTTACAAAAGAAAATATTATCCATAAATCCCTAAAAATCGATCAAATAGAATATATCATGAGGTCCAACATATTTTAATGTATACCATGACATTCATCAAGAATATTTTAACAAGTCAACTGTTTTTAAAATTGAAATGGCATTTCTACCCTCATTAGATAGTTTACACGTCTAGGCTGATTTCCTTTTAGAGTTGTATGAGTATTTTACATTTTTATAGGATAAGTTTATTAAGTTTATTTCTTTTATGGGATAAGTTTAAACTTATTTCCATATGGAGTTTATAACTGTTTTTGGGATAAGTTTAAGCTCATTTCCATATAGAGTTCGAGCAGTTTTGAATACTTTTATATAGGGGTGCAACTCGGAGCAAATCAGATTGGGGAGTAAATGATGACCAATTTGAACTAATTCGGATTAGAATTTCCAAGACCAGGACCAATCCTAATTGAATTCTAACATATTTTGGATCGACCAGATTGGACCATGGTTCTTCATTTAGAAAAAAATGAAATAAATTTTTTTTAAAAATTTAAATATGCATTTCATCATAACTACATAAGGACTTGATTTTTTCCCCTGTTATAACAGCTAACAATATAAAATTCATACTTCCACATAATTAAACAAATGAAGAAAATAACAATTAAGTATTAACCATTGTGTAAAGTAACAATAAATAAAATAAAATAAAGTTTAGTCCAATAATCCAAAATAAACCACCTACATGCTTAATTACTTAATACATGTCAATCCAAAAGAGAAAATTCTCTAATTCAAGAAAACAAACAAAATGCTACCTTATATTTTTTTTTTCTTATAAAATATTCTTTTAAAATTTTTAATTTTATTATAATTATTGTTTTTCTTATAAAAATTTAAAAACAATAGTAGTTTTTTGGGCATTTACGTTATTAATTTTAAATTTTCGAAATATTACGTGAATGAACCCGATCCAAAGATAATTATGTAAATATTTTTTTTTTGACCAAAATACTCTTATGTGGACAAAATAAAAACCATTTTACCAAGTAAATGGTCAAAAGTTAAAATAATTTCCAAGTTTTGTTAACAATCCCCAATTTAATATAATCCCTAATCCCCAAAAATGAACAGAATCCCCAATTTCATTAGGAATCCCTAACTCCAAACCCATCATTATACACCCATCAGTGGGGGACATAGAATGTCGGATATTAAATGATGATCTGACATGTTGAGGATTGTGGATTATGTGTAAACTTAGGGATTCTATGTAAAATTAGGGATTGACATGAGGATTCTGTGTAAAATTAGGGATTACATGAAAAATTAAAAGTCAAAGTCAAATTTTGACTTTTGAATGGTACTTTGGTCCAAAAAAATAATGATAGATTCGTGTGTTCGTAATTATCTTTGAATTGTGTTCGTAAATAAATTTAAAAATAATTTTTTTTGTATTTGGTTTTAAAGGAGTGAAGACTCGTCTACTTCTAGTTGTAGATTTGTAGTTAAAAAAAGAAAAAAAATTATAAAAAGCTACCTTAAGATAGAGAGGAGAAATAAAAATGGTTTTTATTTTAAATTGGATTATAAATTTAGAATTATTGTATTTTAAATTTATAATATTACAAAAATTCAAAAAGAATATTACAAATTAAGAGGAAGTAGAAGAATGAATAATAAAGAAAACCTTTTTATTACATAATAAAAAGAACTTAAGATGGGTCGGGCCTACTCATGGGCAATCTAGCTCCATTAACCCAAAATTTTAATAGGGCATTATTAATGTGGCATTTCTTTTTTCTATGAAGGTCATTAGTAGCGCGTTGGCCTAACGGCATTTATCTTCCTTTTAGGGGTAGAGTTTTGGTTTGAACTTACGAAAGAAGTTCAATACCCTTGGATTGGAATCTTTAGATGCATGAATCATTCATTAAGTAAATGAAAATTCAATGGCTTGTTTTCTTAGCTGACTTTAGTTAAAGTTAGGTACCCCTGATTATAATACTTATTTCCATATATATATATATATATGATCTTGTGCATATATGCTCACTTAGTAGGGCCGGCCCTAGGGGTTGGCCCAAGAGGCCACTGCCTAAGGCATCAAAATTTTGCCAGTTTTTAGGGGCATTGTCTTGAACTAAAGTCTGAATATATATGTATTGTATAGGGCATCCTATTAGGCATTAGTCCAAACCCAAAAGCTCTTAACTCAGCCTTGTAACAAAATAAAAATAAAAAAAAATAAAAAAGTTTCTTTATTTGAGATCGATAGACAAATTTTTTCGGCAATGTTCTACAATTTAGCCTCTATTTTTTGTTGTTGCATTTTTCCTTAGAATATATATATTTTTAAATTTCTTGATAGCATTGTTTTATTTTTGTATAATACATTTATGGAAACTATAGTTGAATATATTCATTTTAATGGAATTATATTCAGGAGTTGTAATCGAATTTTGTTTTTCAATGTAATTATATTTGTAATGATGATAGGAGGTTCAAGATGAGCCTATTGAAAACCCTCCTTGTGAATTGTTTGTTGATCGACTTGTTACATGTCTTGTTTATTTGTTTGATATATTTGTAATAGTGATAGAAGGTTCGAGTCTTTTGAAACCCTCCTTATTTATTGATTGTTGTAGGTTTTGTCTATTTGTTTGATATACTTGTAATGATGACAAGAGATTTTGGGTAAGTCTATTGAAAACCCTCATTGTGAATTGATTGTTGTAGGTTTTGTTTATTTGTTTGATATATTTTTAATCATGATAAGAAATTTGGGGTGAACCTATTGAAAACCCTCATTGTGAATTGATTGTTGCAGGTCTTCTTTATTAGTTTAAGGAAAATTCTATTTGCCTTCCCTTTCTATCCCGCCTCGTGCAATTTGGAATAGGTATTTCAAGAAACCGACCATTGGATTTGATATTCCACTTATACTTATCATGAGTGCAAAAAATTACATTGATCCAATGATTGGTTTTTGTAATTATGAAAGAAATTGTAAAAAATAATGAAAAAACTGTGAAAAACTGTCATAGTTTATTTTTTGAAAAACCAACCGTTGGATCAATATGATTTTTTTTCATTCTTGATATATATAAGTGGAGCATCAAATTTAATAATAAGTTTTTCAAAATAACTGTTCTAAGTTGGTAAGATGTACGAGGGAGGACGAAAAGGGAGGACGAATAGAATTGTTGTTAGTTTAATTATATTTATAGCAATGATATGAGGTTCAGGTGAGCCTATTAAAAATCATATTTCTGAATTGATTATAATTGGTTTTAGCTTCTTTTTTTTTTCTTTTAAAAAATATATATATTTGTAATGGTGATAAGAGATTTGGGATTAGCCAATTGAAAACTCTCTTTGTGAATTGCTTGTTGTAGGTTTTAGGTGTTAAGAAACTAAGTTCAAGAATTGAGATTTTACATGAAAATTTTTTTTGTCAATACATAGTAGGGGCAACATTTTAGGAGTTTGCCCAGGGCATCCAAAATCGCAAGACCGGCCCTATCACTTAGCATGATGCCTTTAACTCATTGTAGAATATATATTTTGTGAAACCAATCATTGAACTAGATATTCTTTTATAGGTGCCATGCTTATTAAAAATCATAGTGATCTAATGTCAACATCTCAAAATACAAACTATGAAAAAAATTAATGATTGAATGATCACTATGATTCTCGGAATGCATGATATACATAAGAAGAGTATCTAATCTACCTATCAGTTTTTCAAAATACATATCCTATAATTAGTTAAGGACACTTACTTTATATATATCAGAAAAGGAAATTAATATGTCATCAGCATTCCAAGCTAAATAACAACATGGGCATAAACTCATGCACATACCCATGAATCTAACTAGCTTGTGCAGTTTTCATCTTTCATTTATTGTATTTTCAGGTGGAATATCCAGTAGATATCTCATATACACCAGATGAGTTGTTCAAACGCTGGAAATACACAACCTACAACTTCACTCATGCCACTTTCTGGACACCCTATTTAGTAAAAAGCATTGAAGCAGATCCTATTGGTCCTACCCAAGATGGCCTCTTCAACCTCTACCTTGATGAATTCGACAAAAACTGGACGAAACAAATTCACGAATTTGATTACGTAATCATCTCTGCTGGCCACTGGTTCTTCCGTCCAACGGTATTCTACGAAAACCAGAGTGTGGTAGGCTGCCACTACTGTCTTCTAGACAATGTCACCAACGTAGGAATACACTACAGCTATCGAAAAGCATTTCGGACAGCTTTTAAAGCCATTAACAGCTTACAAAACTATAAGGGCATAACTTTTCTCAGAACTTTTGCGCCATCACACTTTGAAAATGGGATATGGAACAAGGGAGGGAACTGCATGAGACAGAGGCCTTTTAGGAGCAATGAAACTGTTTTGAAGGGTGATAATTTGGAGCTTTACATGGCACAAGTGGAGGAATTTAGGATTGCTGAAAGAGAAGGAAGGAAGAGAGGGTTGAAGTTCAAGTTGCTTGATACGACACGAGCCATGTTGTTGAGACCAGATGGTCACCCTAATAGGTATGGGCATTGGCCGCATGAAAATATGACCTTGTATAATGACTGTGTGCACTGGTGCTTGCCTGGGCCCATTGACACCTGGAATGATTTCTTGCTTCAGATGTTGAAGATGGAGGATGGGTGATCGTATGAGGAAAAACTTCATTTTATATATATATATATACAGAGAGAGAGAGAGAGAGAGAGAGAGAGAGAGAGAGAGAGAGAGAGAGAAGGATGAGAGTAAGATAGACTTTGTTAGTTTATCTTTTATTATTATTACCAATGTTATCAAACCCGGACCGGCCCGGCCGGTTCAACCGGTAACCGGTCCCCTCTTCCCAAAAATCCATTCAATTTAAAAATCGCTCTCTTTTGCAAAATCCGATCAACCCGGCGGTTGAACCGATCAGCCCGATTAAAAAATTGGGCAGGGTTTTTGTTTTTTTTTTTGTGCTAAAATGACTAAAATAGCCCCAATCTTTTTAAAATCTCTTAAAGCCAAGAAGGCTAAAAAGGCAAATTAATCTTAAAAAGTCTCAAATAGCAAAAAGAAACCCAAGCACCTAATTTAATAATATAATATTCTTATCTTGCATTTTAAAAAATATATATAATAAAGATTGATCAATAGTAATTATCAATTGTCAATTTTGATGACTGCACATAAATTCAAATATATGAATTGATTGTACAAACATTTAAAAAAAAATTATATTTTGAATCATTTACAGCTTTTATTCTAATAAATAAATAAATAATATATTTATGACGTCACGGTTCAACCCGGCTAAACCGGTTGACCCTTAACCCGATAACTTTTCCAGTTCGATGAACAGTCCGGGTTTTAAAACACTGATTATTACTACTAATATTTTTTCAAAAGAAAAAATTAAGGTGCTATCTTCTTGTTGTTTTTTAGAGCTACATGTTCAATAAGGGTATATATGGTGGGTAAACATGGGATAAGATCAATTATAAAACATGAGAGAGAGAGAGAGATACATATATTTTTTGGTCTAAACAATTATAGGGCAAGCTTCCCATGCATGTCTGGCCAATTAGTCCTCCCACTATGTGTATGAAACCCAACAAGAGAGTCCTGGCGGCACTGGCTCTGAGTTGGACAAAGATTGGGTCTCGGGGCTTATATAAGATCTCCATGACAATTGGGCTTGCCAATTTTACACAGGGTTTATTATTTCTGCTAAGGTGCACTTTACGTTAAATTACGTAAGTGTGAACCAGCCAACCTGATCGGGAGGCCTTTCGTTCACTTTTGGGGGTGTGCTATCTTGAGTAGATTGTGGATGATGTTTATCCGTCTCGATTTACCCTTCTCTGTTATCCATGTTTATCCTTCTCTATTATCCACTCAAGATTGGATTTTTTGAAAAGGGATGAGAGTTTGGGTTTTTTGAAAAGGGATGAGAGTTTGTAAAAAACTGGGAGTCGCCACCTTATTTTTAGGGAACAAGGAAACCACAAAAAAAAAAAAAAAAAAGTTTTATTTTTAATAAAACATTGACCCCATATTTTGGAAAAGCATGGTCTTCGAATCAAAGTTGGATTCGGGGGCTAGGTTACGAAGTGTGAAGGTTCCAAGGAACTCCTTGTAGGCACCAACTTCGCCCTAATTAAAGGTCTCCTAATTAAGTTTGGGCTTCATCAAAATCTTTTCAAAACAACGCTATTTATCTAATCAACCACAAAATATGAATAATAATATAATAATAATAATATATAGTACAAAAGCATACACAATCCTAAGGGTCTTAGGAGACTCAAAGTCAACCTAAGATTGGACTTGCGCCCTATTGACTGCCTACGTACCTTATCAATTGCTTGACAAAGATCAAAGTCCACGTAGTTCGATTACCCTAGGACTCTCCTATTGTAATGAACTATATCCTTGAAGGCATTCTACCTTATCTAAGACTCTATCTTCGAGAGTTGGTGTTTGTTTAAAATACTTCATCTTTCAAAATGGGAGTTTCATCCCAAAACAACTTCTTTAATTTTCATTTGAAAACTCTCAAAAATAGACTCTTAAACAAGCCAAAATCCCTCTTTAGATGTAGTTTTTACAACAAATGGGAGTCCTAAGTGAAGCCAAATGGCTTCCCTATCCTAGGAGTCCCTAACTACATCCTAAAGTTACATAAATAACCCTAAATATCAAAATAATGAATGCTGGAATTTCTAGAAAATAGATAAAAAAAAAATGTACAAAAGAACGTAAACAATGCATGAAAATGGCCTAAATGCAATCTAAGTTAGCTATGGGAACCTGGGCATGTTTCTAAGTTAGTTTAAGCCTAAAAGAATGAGTTTTAATGCACTTTTAGGCCACTTTAAACCCATGGATATATTTGAAAGTAATCAAAAAGTGTACTTAAAACCCTAAAATAATGAATAAAAATGATTTTAAAAAAATGTACTAAATGCAACCTAGTATGCATACTAGAACTATCATCAAAACATAGCATTTAATCACAAGGGAAGGGACTCACCTTTGCATGCTCCCTCGAACATATTTTATATATCAATCAAACATTCCAAGTGATAAAAAATGAACTATGATGAGAATAATACTAGTACTTAACTTAGATAGATTAATAACTTAATATAAAAGACTTACACATGCATTCCTACATATTGAAAATCCTATCATGCATACTAAAAAGAGATTCTAAATATGAACACCTAATCCTAACTTTTAATCCTAATATGGTATGACTAAAGAAGAATGGAAGAAGAGAAATATGCATACATATTAAAAAAACTAAACTGGCCTATCATGCATACTAAAGAAATATGGAACCTAAACTATGCATGCTAACAATAACCTATACCCTATGCATACTAAAAATGAACTAAATCCTATGCATACTAAGGAAATAAAAGCCTAACCTAGCTAGCATGATTAAAGAAGAATAAGAAGAATAAGAAGAAGAAGAAGAAGAAGAAGAAGAAAAAGAAGAAAACTAAAAGCTACTAACCTTTTTCTTTACCTCCTTGCTCCAAGCCTTCTCCTCAAGCTCCAAGGACTCCAAGGAACTCAAGGACTTTAAAACTTAAGCTAGAGTGCTATGGGGGAAGCTTGTGCAATTGCTCAAGCCTCTACTCTCCAAGCTAGCTCTCTAAAGCTTATTTCTGTGTGTTAAAACTGATTTCAGGGCCCTCTATTTATAGGGAGGCCTGAGTTTGATCAATGGCTGAGTTTGAATCCCTTAGGAATGATCCAAGGGCTCAAAACCAGCCTTCCAAGGTGTTCATACTCATCTAAAAGTCCCCATGGCCGAACTGGACACATGGCAAGGCTTGGAAGAGTCCCGGGCAGGTAAAAGACTGATTTTTAGCAGTTACAAGGGCGAGGGCATAGATGACCGTCCACCCTAGGATGACCAACCGTCCCCTAGGGACGGCCAACCGTCCAGGGATGGATGGTCATCCATGCTTCAGCCCAATTTTGACCCGTTTTGGGCCTCTCTCGATCCGTCTCGGCTGTTTTCGGCTTTTCGGGCCCGTTTCAAGTCCAAATTCGACGATTTAAGTGCCAAAACGATCGTGATTCGATTCTCCATGTTTCTAGAAGAGTTTGAGGATGAAAAACCTTAACCATGGTCAAGGGGTTGAGAGAAACCAAACCGATTAGCTATTTTGGGCTTATCGGACCCTTTTAGGGTTTTGAAATCTGCTAACCGATTGCTCTCGAAACCATTTTTTCTTCTTGAAACAAGTTTTAAAATGTTTTAAGAAAGTGTTTTGAAGCCTTTGAAGGCTTTGGTTTTATAAAAAGATCGAATCCCGGTCGCTTCCGGTCGAAACCCTAATCTGGGCTTAAAAGGGCCTTTTGGGCCTTAAGAGCCAAACATGAGCCAGAAGGCTCCACAGGCTTTGCCACTGATCGATTTAGCTACCAAACACACTTTAAATATCTATGTCAAGGCCTCGAGACCATTCGAGACAAGATCGACAGTCATTCAGAGTTTTTGTGATTCAAAGGACAGTACTGCCCTTTAGTCACAAAAGACCTTATTTTCTATCAAGCCTGACTCAGAATGCCATGAAATTTTACAAGGATGCACCTAGACTCTTTGAAAACTAAATGCAAAAAGAACCGACTCAATCTGACCTAAAAACCTACATGCGATAATGACCTCTAACTAACTACCCATAAAGGGTAAAACTAGGAACTTAGGGTTTTAACACCCTATTTCGCTTCTAATCACAGGCAACCATTAATGATCATACTCATGGTCAAAAATGGATGTCTACAGAAAGGTGACATGAATAGGGCCAAATGTATTACAGATTTTGAAAAACGGACTGTTGGATTAAATAGACTTCTTATAAATTTTGTGTTCGCCAAAAATCACAGTTATCCAATGGTTGATTTCTAACAAATCTCATTGTGAAAAATTGTGACATTTTTTTTTTTCAAAATATCACCATTTTTTTCTAGTCGGTTTTTTCACAACTGACCGTTGGATTAATTACTATGACTTTTGGTGAGTATTAAATTCATAAGAAATCTTTCTAATCTAACAATCAGTTTTTCAAAATACGTTATACATTTGACCACATGCAAGTCACCTTACATAATTATGTGTAAAGTGCACCTGATAATAGCATCCTTGTATTTCTACTTAATTGGTAGAGGTTTGAAAAATGAGGCCCACTTATATATATATGTCTATTATGCCTGGACATGAATCATAGATGCTAGACTTGGCTCAACATAATTGCGAACCAAAGGAAGCCGATGTTGCAACTCCAATGAACTCTAAGCCAATCTCAATTCTATGTACACCCTAATAAATTATAGGAAATTGCTAATAGTCCCGTCTATTGGCCCAAAATATACTCTAGAGGGGGGTGAATAGAGTATAGGCAAATAATATTATTTCAAAAATGGGATACAAGATTTTTGCAAACTTGAAAATGGATAGATAAAATGCAAGATTAAATAACAACTCAATACAACAAATATCAAATAGATAACTTGAAATAAAGAGATTGAGTTAGAAGATCAAACACAATGATTTAACGTGGTTCGGTCTCCGCCTACATCCACGCCTCAAGAACTCCGTCAAGAGGTTTAATCCACTAAGCAACTCCTTCAAGGTGGAGAAACCTTTACAACTTGCCTTTTTTCAAGGTGGAAGACAACTCACCCAAAAGAGTTCTCACAAAACTCTTAATATCTCACAATACAAGATGATTGAAAATGGAGTAATACAATAAATGCTTCTCAAAGCTGATTTGTAATGAATATAATAGCACAATAACTTCTCAAGAGATCAAATAGATATCTCACAAGAAATTTTTGTGAATGAGAAGAATGAATATTGAATGCTTGAGAGTAATGGATGTCAAGACAAAAGATTAAACTAGGTGTGCAATAAATGAGAGCCAACCTTCAATATATAGTGAACAAGCCTCCAAATGACCGTTTGAAACCCTTAGAGTCGGATTAGAGAGGTTTAGGGTGGTTGGGAATCATTTAATGCTCGAATGACCATAAAAAGAAAAAGCTGTTTTGAAGTTGCAGAACCATTAGTCGACTAGAACAAGCTTATTAGTCGACTAACAAAGCTTTTTCAAAAGGATTTTTCATTCCCGGACTCGGTTAGTCGACTAGAACAAGGGTATTAGTCGACTAGCAAGGGGTTATTAGTCGACTAGTAAAGTTGCAACCAAAACATGGCTTCTGACCTTTCATTAGTCGACTGGCAAAGGGTGATTAGTCGACTAAGAAACCATTAGTCGACTAGTCAAGGGTGATTAGTCGACTAACTTAGAATTTCACAAATCACAGCCTTTGGACTTCGATTAGTCGACTAGGACTAAATGGTTAGTCGACTAAGGAAGTTGCAAAGTCAAAGAATTGTAATTTTTAAGTCAAAATCAACACCAAACACTTTGACAAGTTAACTAAGTGTTCCAAAACATTCTTGGTCAATTTTGAAAACAATTTTACGCATGAATGCTAATGCACAATGAGATGTAAAATATTTTCTCTTGAACTTTACACAATTTATCATGAGAGAAGTCTTACAAAGAGTTCCTAAAAGACTTGTAGATCAACTTGACTTCAAATGTCCTTCATAACCTTGAGCATGTCTTCAAGTTGGTCTTCAAGGAATGAACATCTTTGAGTTGCTTTGATACTTGAAGTTTAGATCACCATGAGAACTTTGAATTGAACAAAGAGCACTTAAAATGCTTGATGAATGTTGATGAGAGCTTCAATAAGAATCTGTGGAGACACAACACTTAACCACTTGTTAGAAGAAGTGTATGGTTTAGTTATCATCAAAATAAGGTCAAGGACCTTAGGGCTAACACCGTCCCCATCCCATTTTGCTACCTGCATGACGTGGCTATATGACATCCATCCTAGACATTTTCCATCTACTTCCAGAATTGTCAACAAGGAGTCTACTCTTTTGTCAGCGCAACAGTCGAGGATGGGACTAAAGCAAAAAATGAGAAGCATATAAACAAACACACATTAAGACCATCCTTCTCCATTCTTATTTACCCCAAGAACTCTATTTCTCTCTAAAATGGTGAAAATGAAACTCATGGAGATCCATGCTTGATGGAACTCATGGAGCAGTGACAATCAACCACGAATCACCTCTCTCTCTTCCTCTCTACGCTGATTTCAGAAATCACCAATGGATCTCCATAAATCCGTCTCTCTGTGATAGCAGTCATGGCAGAGAGAGAAAGAGAATGCACGGATTAGCAGTAGGGAATGAGAAGCTGCCCACTGCTACAGCTTCGAATTTGTAGAAATCAGAGGAGGAAGAAGAAGAAGAAAAAATTCATATTCAACTGAAAACAGAGTAGCTAAAAATGGAGTAGCTGCGATGGTGTTTTCTCTGTGTTTTCTCTATGCTGACGATTAGTTTTTCTTCTTCTTCCTTCTTCTTCTTCTTCCTTCTCCTTTCTTTTTCTTCTTCTTCTTCTTCTTCTTCTTCTTTACTGTGCTCCTTTACTATGCTAATAAAACAAAAGGCTCTTCACTTGTTTACTATTTTTCCTCATAAAATATGTTTTTTGTTTATTTTGCTCTTTTTCTTCATAAAATAGAAAACAGTAAAAACTGTATTTATGCTCTGTTTGGTAGGAGGGATGGAAAAATAGAATGAAGGAAAGTTGGAGGGATGAGATTTCCTTCCTGAGGGGAGGGAAACCCTTTTTCCTTCCTGTGTGTTTAGTATGATGGATGGAAAAGTGGTTTCCTTCCTACTATGTGTTTGGTAAATCGGGAGGAGGGAAAAGAAGTAAAGCACCTAAATTACAATTATACCCCCACATATATTTAACCAAAATGACATTATACTACTAAATTCTAATAAACATTAAAAATATTCAGTTATATGTTCATAATTGAGAAATGATAATTTTATAAGTGGGTCTCCGATGAGAATTTTTTTTAAATTACTTTTTGTCAGAAAAACAAATTCTAATATTTATGAAATTCTCTTTCTCAGTTCCTTCCTTGGAAAGGTTGAGGGGTTTAAACAAAAAAAAATGATGTTAAAATGGTCTTTTCAAAACCCACTTTTCCGCCTGAAATTGGGCGGATTAAATACCTCCCTTTCCCCCCCACTTTTCCCCACATTTTTCCCTCAACTTTTCCCTTCCCTCCATACCAAACATGTCCCAAATCTCTCTTCCCTCCACTTTTCCCTCCTCCCACTTTTCCCTCGTAACAAATAGGCCATTAGTGTGCTAAAAAAAAAAAAAAAACACTATTTACTTGTCATGGCAGGGCAACAATCACAGTGAAAATACTAACACAATGAAAAAACACTAAAAAAATCAGTTTCTTTTTTACTGTGCTGTTTATGATGGATTTTCACTTTAAAAACAGTGAAAACTTTTATTTTTCTTTTTTGCTGTGCTAATAAAAAAATACAGTGAAAACTAAACTCTTTTTCCTAAGATGTACTAATAAAGAAAGGAAAGACTGTGAAAACAAAGCATTTTGAGTGTTTTCACTGTCCCTTTTTTTAGTGTTTTCATTTTTTTATTTATTTTTTGTTTTTTTTTTTTTTTGTTTTCTAAAAATTTTTTGTGTGTTTTCTGTGTGTTTTTTTGTGTTTTTTCTCTCTCTCTCTCTCTCTCTCTCTCTCTCTCTCTTTTTCAAGTTGTCACAGTATTTTTGAGATTTTGAGTGTTTTCACTATCTTTTTTAAGGGTGTTTCCACAGTTGGGGTATTTTTACTGTGTAGGACTGTTGGAGTATTTTCACTGTGTTGGATTATTGAACTACTTTCACTATGTTGGACTGTTGAGCTATTTTCACTATATTGGATTGTGATGAGTATTTTCACTGTGTTGGATTGTGGAAAGTTATCACTGTGAGACGGGAAATCAAACGAGAATAGTGGACGGGACTCCTAGCACTGCTCTAAATTATAATAAAAAAAACCTCATTACTTTCCTAAAATAACCTAAACCCCAAATAATAATAAAAATTGCTATCCCCACCCTAAACACATTTGCAACCTGATTGAACCACAATCATGCCTACAACTATGGTATTACTGTGTTCTCTTATATAAATAATTGTATAATAAATATCGTTT
>JAESVK010000669.1:3154320-3198084 GCA_017140935.1 Hamamelis virginiana | reverse complement strand
CAATTGAATTGAGATTAGCAAACACGCGGTTTATAAATTAATTAATCTTGATCACTAACAAGGAATAATCTCCCTTGTTCTCTGAGTCGATCACAACCCTAGACGAACCCAGATCATCTCTCATATCTCCCAACCCCTTAGCCCATCCTTCTCTTACGCTGACCCTCTCTCACGTCTCCCTCTCTCTTGAATCCCAATTTAGATTTAAATATTTTTTCTTATATTTACAACCATAAGTAGATAAAATGGAACTAAATAAGACATTCATGGTTTTTTTTTTTTTTTTAAGCAAAATCCAGTACTGTTAGGTTACATAGAACCTAACAATCTGTGTTTAACAAGTAGATGACGACCTAACCTTCTAGGATTGTTAGGTTGCTTCTAACCTTACAAACACAAAATGTTAGGTTGCAATCAACGCAACAAAATTGGTTTTTCATACTAAAGCCAACCCACCCAAAAAAAGAAAAAAGAAAAAACGTCTATGTATTGTGAACCATCGGGAAAATTCGATGCAATCCATACTAACAGAATTGGGTTTTTTTAAAAAGAAAAAGAGTTGCCACCTTATTTTTAAGGAACAAGGAAACCATAAAAATATGTTTTATTTTAATCAAAACAAAACAACTCCATATTTTTAGGAAATGCAAGATTAACGACGAGAGATGGATTCGGGATTAGGTTATGTCGTGGGAAGGTTCCAAGCATACAATCTTGTAGACACCCACTTCACCCTAATTAAAGATCTCTTAGTTTTTATTTGGGCCATTTAAAATCTCATGCACACAATTCCTAACTAACTAAAACAAATAATAAAAATAAAATCAAACAAATTTCTAAAAATCTAGGACACTTAGTATCCTAAGGCAGACTTGAGCTCTATTAGCTCCTACGTATCTTACTAGTTTCCTAGTAAGCTTCAAAGTCCACGTAGTTCAAACGAACGTATGACTCATCCTATTGTAGGGAGTTCTTTCGAGAGGGTTCAAACACATTACCTTCACTAAAAAGCTTGTATTTCAAGAGTTTAAACCACTAAATTGCATGTTAATTATAATATACTTTTAAAATAAATCATTTTTCAATGACTCTTGATTGTAATATACTTTTTACATAAATAATCTTTCAACGATTCCCTCAAATGGATAAGATATTCCGCTTATATACATTATGCATGCCCAAAATCACATTGATCCAATGGCTAATTTTTCAAAACAAGAATTATGATTATATTTTGAATTTGTTATTGAAATGGCAGGGACGGGGATGGGGATAGAATTACATACCCCGCCGGAGTATGGGGTGGTGATGAGGAGTAGTTTTATAATCGGGGACAAGGACGGGGGGAGTAGAAAACTCTCCCCGCCCCGCCCTGCCCTATTGCCATCCCTAAACATACATAGACGTTCTTTTTGGTTTTGTTGGGTTGGCTTTAGCATGATAAACCAATTTTGTTGTGTTGATTGCAACCTAACATTTCATGTTTGTAAGTTTAGAAGCAACCTAATAATTCGGAAATGTTAGGTTGGTTTCAACCTGACAATTCCAGATTGTTAGGTTGGATGAAACCAAACGTTCCAAGATTGTTGGGTCGTCTTCTACGTGACAAACACATATTGTTAGGTTCTATGTAAACTAATAGTACGGGATTTTGCCAAAATAAAAATAAAAAATAAAAACCACCATGAATGCTTTATTAAGCTCCATTTTATTTGCCTATGGTTGTAAAGAGAAGAAAAAATGTTTAAATCCTTAAATCTAAACTATGTATCCTTAATAGAGAATGTGGGTTTGTATGGGATAGTAAAAAAGAAGGAAGAAAAAAAAGGAAGAAGGAGAACTCGAAGAAGGTAGATAGATAAGCATGAACTTAAGAGAAGGAATATGAGGAAAGTTTAAATGGGATATTAGGATTTGTAAGGAAGAATGAGATAAAGCTTTGAAAGGGATGGTTTATCTGAATGGATCTTGGGGTGTACTTAATAATTCATTTAGGATATATTGGGCATTTTAGATTTATAATTGTCATATAGAGTAAAATTATTTAAGGGCATTTTTGGAAATTATAAAGTTGGGGTTGGCTTAGAATTCATTGGGGTTGCTATCGGCTTCAGAAACTAAAATTCAAAATTTCTTTTATCTAACATTGCCCACGTGTCTCTTGATATATTTTATTTATTTATTTTTCAAACAAAGAGTACCCTAGCCATCCCATTAAAATTTGGGAAAATGATCAAAACTACTCTAAATACGGTTTTATTTATCAAAAAGTCCAAAGCATAAGATGTTATACCAATAGGCCCCTCTAGGTCAAATATAAAGTCAACTAGGAACATATATTGTCTAATATACCACATTTCCTTAATTTTAGCAAGATTTTTATTTTCAGTATTCTATCTAATTTAACATTGATCTTTTATGGAAGTTTTTTTTATTTGAAATATATGCGATATGGAAGTATTTTTTTTATTTTCATTTTTATTATTATTATTATTATTATTATTATTATTATTTGAATTTGAAATAAGATAAATGATTTTTTGGATTTCTTATTCTCTAAACAATTGTTCAGTTTTGAGTTTGCAAAAATGAAAACTGTAGATGTTGTGTATTGAATGAAAAGATAAACTTAAGCTATATAAGTGCTGCAACTTTTTTTGAGGGCTGTGAAGATTTGGTTGTTGATGTTGGGTTGACGCAACTATCCAAACCTTCTTGAAAGGTTTGTTCGTTGTCCAACTTAATGATTTGATTATGTTTTAGATAGATCCACGTATATATGTTAAACTAAAATTCTTATGTCCATAAATTCATGGTGTTGTAAAGTTGAGCGTCTTCATTTTTGCTTATGTTGATTGCGTTTTACTGAGATACATGTATGTCTGTGAAACGGACATATGATATATACATAACACTACTTGAATTTCTGTTTTACAGAGATACGTGTATAATATGTATGCATGGATATACATGTATGTATGCAGTACGGATATAACATGTATACATGTGACCTTATGATCTCTAAAATTCGTTTTTTTTTTTTTCACATATACCTTTTTAGTCCACTGCATAAACATTAAGTTTTCTCCCACAAAATTTTTGATCTCAAACCAAAGAATCCAAATGACATATATCGAGTTACATATTTCATCCAAACCCACAAAAAAAAATGATAATAATAATAAATAAAATAAAAAATTTTGAGAAAAAAATCAAACACACATATACGATGCATACAAGGCTCGAACAAACCCCAAAAGATCATAACTTTCCCACATCTACAATGACATCCAGTGTTTAATAGACCCAAAAAAAAAAAAAAAAAATCCCAAATCGTTTGGGAAATAACCCAACATCCATTGCTTTTCCATTTCATAATGTACACATTCATATGCATACCAAAAAATCAAAATTTGAAAACCACCAGTTCGAAAAGCCAAATCTTTACCCCAAATCGAAACCCTAACTCGGAAATATATGATAAAGGAATCCAACTCACCCAAAAAATGGGTTGTACGCATGATTTAAATAAAACGTATCCAAACATCGGAATGTATACATTAGAACTTTTCCCAAAAAGTGTGGATGATTCAAAACAAGAACACACCAGTCACGGAAAACTTATATTTAACCCAAAAAACACATGATTGGGATGTATACAACCCATAAGTGCCCCAAAAAAAAAGAAACCCCCCCCGGCCCAAAAAAAAAAAAAAAAAGACTGGAACAACGAACTTACCAGTTCTCTCTGGCGGCGGCGGCGTGCTCCTCCTCGTCATGCATGAGATGAAGACTGGAATCCCGTACGAAACGCCGTAATGGTTTGGTGGTTCGGATGATACACCCTAGTCACTAATTCGAAAGTAAGAATCAGTTGACCCCGATAATGCCAATCCCAAAATCTTCATATAGATACAAGGGCATATTTTTCCTATTCTAAATATATTATATTAAAAAAAAAAAAAAAAAACCAGGGTCATGTATCTATGAAAATCCAAGAGTCTATTCGTATAAGGATCTAATATAAAGATCCTATAAATATAAAACCCTTAAAATTTAGCTCTTAAATTAAACTTTACACTGAAGGAATTTATATTTAAATTTCGTTTATCTGATAGCCAAAATATCAAGTTTTAATTGAAAAACTTCCGTTTCAGAAGATGCGTGACGAATTACTTGGCCATTGATAATTGCAAAATAATCATTTCAATCACCAGTTACTTTGCTTTACTAGAATCACCACTGCAAATACTAGAATCACCACGCTCCTACTTGTAACATGTGTGAGTTTACTTTTCATAGAATAAAAATATAAAATCAAGTGTTTAAAATAATGGATACTGAGCCAAAGTCACTCTTGAGGAGTGAGTAGCAGTGTCAAAATGGGCATATCGGACCGCGCAGCCCGCTAAGAAAATGGGCTAACGGACTAGTAGATCATATTGGATTTGGCTCGTTAAGCTATCGACCGGATCGGACCTGTCCAATAATAGGAAAAGGCTTGTCCAATTCGGTCCATTAGACTGGTCCACTAAAATAATGGGCCGGATTGGACTGGATCTAGCTAACGGACTTTTTTGTCAATTTTAATTTTTTTTTCACTTTCTTTTAGTATATTTAAATTAAAATATAAAAAAAACAAAACAAAAACAAAAACAAAAACAAAAAAACATAACTAGTAAAGTACATGAATAAATAATAATTAAAAAAAAAAAACTTATTTTATTCATATTTCAATTATACACAATTTTGGTATGAGAGAGTTGCATCACCATAGTTAAAAATTAAAAATATTTAAAGATTGTTGTCAAAAAATTAATAATAATTTTAATTAAAAATATATGAGATTCTTAATTAAAAATATAATTTGTGACTTCTACTAAATTTTTTTTTTTTTCCTTTTCCAAAAAATTAGTGAGTTCATGAATGAAAAAATAAAATAAAAAATACCGAATAGACTTGTGAACAGACTCATTTAATTGTAATTAAGACTTCTTAAAATAAAAGACCCATAATTTGTAAAATACAAAACCCACCGTAGGATTGAAAAAACTTCTTATGTATAATACTATAATTGTAAAGAATCACTATACCCGTAATTTCTAAATGTCATTGGTGATTAACTCTAATCAAGTAACCTCACTCAATTTCGTACCAGGTGCACCTTGTAATTTACTAGCTCAAGTCACATGTGTATGGCTAATTATACAAGATATTTCTAAAAATCTACCATTGAATTGAACAAATTTCTTATGAATATCATACTGTCAAAAATCACAGTAATCCAATGGTTGGTTTTTAAAAAATTGCAATATGAAAAATTGTCTAATTTGTTCTTTAAAAATATCACTAATCTTCTATAATCATTATTTAAAAATTGACTGTTGGATTGCTCTAATTTTTTGCGAGTATGGTATTCATAAGAAATTTGTTTAATCCAACAATATGTTTTTTTAAATATTAATTGTTTTATATATATTTAATGGTTATTAAAGAATTTAAATATTATCTATCATCTTAAGATATCACAAGCTAATACTTAGCCTAGTGGTAAAAATTATTACATAAAATTTTTATTTTAAATAGTTATATGGGATCAAATCTCACACCATGCAATTTTATTAATTTTATCAAAATGAGTAGGGCTTAACGGATCAGGCTAGGCCAAAAATAATGGATCAAACGGGCTATTGGACGGGCCAATGGGCATATCGAATCAAATCGGGCTAGCGGATCAGTTCGGGCCGCTTATTGGACTTGATCGGGCCGGTCCATTAGACAAAAATCCTTAACACATTCTGGTCCATTTCCTATGGATCATATCAATTCAGTCCATTAACTATCAGACTGGGTCGAGCATGATCTGTTAGATTATCAGATCGATCAGCGAGCCAAATGGACTGCCCCGTCCATTTTGACACCACTAGGAGTGAAAAAGCCAATATCTAAATTAGGGAGCTGGGCCATATAGAGAGCCCCATAGAGAAATATCCAGCAACAATTGTCCCCTAAAATAGCTTCAGAGAAGAGGATAGAGAGCCCCTTGGAGTTGTCTTGGGAGTGATCCATCACACGCTGCCCCTCTTAATCCGGTTAGGCTTTGAAGAACAATATAATATTAATAAGTTGAGTGTAACTCATATGTATACATACAGTCCCATCTAGTCAGTGTATGCTTTCATGGAGCATGAAATCCATAAATAATTGTGGGATGCATATTTTGAAAATTTGTGTTGGATTAGATATTGTACTTATGAATATTTTGCATGCCAAAAATCAAAGTGATTCAATGTCAAAATTTTAAAATATAGCTAAAAAAGACTATGACCACCGAAAACTGTCAATTTTTTCCGTGACATTTTTGAAAATCAAACTGTTTAATCATTTTAATTTTTGACAGACATGACATGATAAGTATAGTATTTAATTCAACAGTCAGTTTTTCAAAATATGTATCTCACAATTATCTATAGACTTTATACTCACATAAACTTATTTGAGCATATGCTCACTCAATCATTTCTTTATATACAAATACGAGCGCAAACCCTTGCAATACGCAAAATTTATCAATTAAATTTTATCTAATTAATTATAATTGTATAAAATATATTTTGATCGTAATTAAATTTATAGGATAACTGTATATATCTTAATACATAAGAATGATTAAAAA
This sequence comes from Hamamelis virginiana, assembly GCA_017140935.1. NCBI lineage: Eukaryota > Viridiplantae > Streptophyta > Magnoliopsida > Saxifragales > Hamamelidaceae > Hamamelis > Hamamelis virginiana. The sequence goes on along the minus strand of JAESVK010000669.1, from coordinate 3,191,408 downwards.
TGTTAAAGAAATTGAAAAAATTTAATTTGGAGATGGTTTTTTTGACAAAATACAAGTGGAGCCTACAGTGCGTTGCAGAGTCCTTTCCGAGGTAGGCGCACGTTGACAAATTTCAATTGTCTTTTTGACAAAATACGCACCGTGTTGTCTTCGCAATATATATTGGACCACCACTGCTTTTTGGATTGCTTAAATTTCAATTAACAAACTCCTCTTCAATTATTTTAAAGACGTACAGATTTGGATTCACTTGCTTAATGCTATTTGTATTTTAAATAAAATACAACTATGAAGTTTCCCCTTATTCTATGGGTAATTGCATAAGACATGCCCTATTATTAGATAAAAGAATTTACAAAGATCCCATGCACAAAATTCCATTATAAAATGTGTGCATCCGTCTCACATTCTAAAATAAGGAGGCCCGGCCTCATCACAGCTACATATACTCAAGATGAAAGACATGCCCTATCATTTACAAGATTTTCGTACCAAAAGTCTTCTCAAAAGATTTTTTATGCCAAAAGTTATTTTGGCATAAGTTTGACAAAAATACTCATTTCTCAACAACCTTCAACGCCACCTATATCCATTTTTCACTGGGATTGGTATTTTGAAAAACCGGCCGTTGGATTAAATAATCTTCTAATGTGTGTCATGTTTGCCAAAAATAACAGTGATCCAACGATCGGTTTTTAAGATACAAACTGTTAAACAGTTGTTACAACATCCGATGGTAAATACTGTTAAAGTGTATCACGGACTGTATTTTGAAAACCGATTGTTGGATCACTGTAATTTTTAACAGACATAACATATATAAGAATATTATCTAATCCAACGGCTATTTTTTCAAAATATCATCGGCTGTGTGAGAAATGGTGAGTTGATCCTAAATTAATTTGGAGTCCAAATCTTAATGGATCAAGTCTATATATATATAGAGAGAGAGAGAGAGAGGGATCGACTTTAGCCATGATAAATCTATATATTAGGACTTTTGGCCAATTATGCCTTAATGTTTTGGATCTGCTACCATGGACAAAAACACGTGAGGTTGAGGGGTGGATGGTGCATGCCCCCTGACTTTATAAAAAAAAAACAAAAAACAAAATTGATACCCTACTAATTCTGAAAATTTTGAATTCTCCCCTCTTTCCCCCTCAATATTTTTTTACTCCTTTTACTCTCCTAACCCTCTCCTTTTATTCTTTAAAAAAAAAAAATTCTCCTTCAATCCCTTAAGAAATGTAGCTTGATTGTATTTATTGAAAGAGGGGCACTTGATTTCTTTTTTAATTTTCCAATGCTTTATGCCATTTGATGTGTCAATGCCAAAATCTAGCCAAATTTTAGTACATATGTGATCCAATACATTAATGCTATATTTTGGCATTTTCCACTTTTTGAAGGAAAATAATGACATGGATATGCCATTTGACGTGCCAAATTTGGCAATTCTATGTGTCGTTGCTAATATTTGGCCACTCCATATGGCATAGCGTTGGAGCAACGTAATCTATTTGGGTGCTAATACGAAATTTTGATTATAAACCTCAAATGCATGGCATACCATTGGAGATGATTTAATGAAATCATCATACAATACTTTCAAAAGATGGAGCCCTGTCAAGAACAATTGTCAATGTATTGAATTGAAATATAGTTTATCAAATACTGAGCTTATAATTTGTCTTAATTTTTTCTACCTCAAACATACAAGATAAAAAAATAAAAAATAAATAAACAAAAATGTTCCTAATTTTTTGAATAGGGATAAACCTTTAGCCATCAATTAAAGTTCACGCGGTCACCTGAATTCCTAACTTTGTCCCTATCTACTATGGTATGTGAAATGCATATCCATTTGTGTACAACTACTCTAATCTTCCCTCAAACCAAGTATAAGTTTCTATGCACTTTTATATGTCTTGGAGAAAAATGCATCTAGCTAAACTTGGATCCAAATTTAAATCAACTTTTAGATTCAATCCATTTTGGATCCAGTTTTGAACTCGCCATTGGATCTGAAGAAAGACCTTAGTCTTTGTATATATTGAATGTAATTAACATGTACATGAGAGAGTCCTTATATAGGCAATACATACACTGTATAATAAGGATACTATAATATATGGAAACTACAATATATGGAAACTACAGCAAACCTATAGCTATACAGTTGACTACTGTATATACAATCTAACATCCCCCTCAAACTCATGGTGGTTTAAGAGAAACCATTTTCAGTTTGGAAGTGAAAGCTCGAAAAGTTCCTGGAGGAAGAGGTTTGGTGAGGATATCAGTCAACCGATCCTGAGAGGAAACAGACTGAAGTGTGAGAGTACCCTGAAGCAGATGATGACGAATGAAGTGGCAATCAATCTCAATATGTTTAGTACGTTCATGAAAAACATCATTGTGGGCAATTTGAATAGCACTTCTATTATCACAGTGAAGAATAGTTGCAGAGGAGCAATCAACCCCAAGATCCTGTAATAACCAACGTAACAAAATAAGTTCAGTTGTGGTAGCTGCCAGTGCTCTATATTCTGCTTCAGTGCTGGAACGAGCAACAACGGTTTATTTCTTGCTTCTCCAAGAGATAAGAGAATCGTCAAGAAGAAAGCAATATCTTGTAGTAGTTCGACGATCAGTGGAATCACCTACCCAATCTGCATCTGAATATGCCTGAAGAGTTACTGAAGAGTGGGAAGAGAAATGAAGACCAACAAACATTATGCCTTTCAGATATTGAAAAATCCTGAGAACAGAAGCATAATGAAGAGATCTAGGGGCAGCCATAAACTGACTGACTACATGAACTGCATAGGAAATGTCAAGGCGAGTAACAGTGAGATAGACTAGACTCCCAACAAGCTGTCTGTAGAGAGTAGCATCAGAAAGTGACTCACCATCATGAGAATTGAGACGACAGTTATACTCAATAGGGGTGTTGACTATCTTGCTATCCGTAATACTGGCTCGAGAAATGAGATCCGAAGTATACTTGGCCTGAGTGAGATAATAACCATCTACATAAGAAGAAATTTCTAGACCAAGAAAGTAATCGAAAGGACCTAGATCTTTCATTTCAAACTGTCGACCAAGAAAGTGCTTTAGATCCTGAATACCTTGCATATCATCTCCTGTAATGATCATATCATTTACATACAAGAGTAGAATAGTGATGCCATGATCAGACCGTCTCAAAAAAAGGAGTGTATCAAAAGAACTACCAAAAAAACCATGCTGAGAAATAGTAGAACTGAATTTGGCAAACCAGGCTCGAGGAGCTTGCTTAAGACCATAAAGTGCCCACCGGAGTCGACATACTCTATGAAGGAATCCCGGAGGATGAGAGAAACCAGGAGGAAGTTTCATAAAGACTTCCTTTGAGAGTTCACCATTAAGAAAGGCATTTTTGACATCCATCTGAAAGAGTGGCCATTTGCGAGCTGCAGAAATGGCAATAAGAGTTCTGAAAAAAGAAAGTCGAGCCACTGGAGCAAAAGTCTCCTCATAATCAATCCCATACTCTTGAGTAAACCCCCTGGCAACAAGACGAGCCTTGTAGCGATCAATAGAACCATCCGAACGAGTCTTGATCTTATAACTCATTTACAACTTATAGCAGATTGTCTTATGCAGTGCATCCAACACTTCTTTCATAGCTTGCTGCCATAAAGGGTTAGAGGAAGCCTCACGAAAAGTCTGAGGTTCTTGGAGAGAGGCAAGTGCAGAAAAGCAATGGAAGTCGCGAATGTGAGAAGGAAGTGTAGTTACCCGATGAGAATGGCGAGGTGCATGAGAGTCAGAAGGACCAGCAGGATCCATAGCTGGAACAGTATCAGTGGGCACGTCGAAGATCGGTCTTGGAGGCTCATTAGACGCAGTAGAAGGTATATCAAAAATAGAAGTGGGAGACTACTAAGGAAAAGTAGGAAATAGATCTGGAATATGATCAACAGAGGAAACAGAGGAAACAGTAGCATGAGGCAGTTTGTAAAAAATTTTGTGTTCTCAAAATACCACTTGTCTAGAAATACGAAGGCTTTTGTTACTGGGATTATAACACCTATAACCTTTTTGACCAATTTCATACCCAATAAAACAACATAATCTAGAACGGGACTGAACTTTGTTTCGTTCATGATCTTGAAGAAGAACAAAACAGACGCATCTAAAGACTTCGAGTAAGTCATAAGATGGAGAAGAACCAAGCATCAGATCATAAGTAGTTTGATTTTGAACAACAGGAGAAGGACACCGATTGATGGTGTAAACAGGAGTGAGAGTAGCTTCCCCCCAAAAGTGAGAAGGAGTGGAAGCGGCAATAGTAGTGGCACGAACAACATCGAGAATATATTGAAGTTTGCGCTCAGCCCTGCCATTTTGCTGAGAGGTGCCAGCACAAGAAAAATGGGGAAGAGTACCAAATTGATGCAGAATATCAACAAATTCATTTGCTTTATATTCTTCGGCATTATCAGATCTACAAACTTTGATGGGTTTATAAAACTGTGTTTCAATCATTTTGGTAAAGTCATGATATATTTGATAAAGTTCAGAACGATTTTTGAAGAGATAAATCCAAGTATATTTAGAAAAATCATCCACAAAAATAACAAAATAACATGACTCACCAAGTGTAGTAGTGGGAGAAGGACCCCATACATCATAATGAATTAGATCAAAAGGAGAAATAGCATGAGAAACACTGTTATTAAAAGGTAATGCAGTTTGCTTGCCAAATTGACAAGGCATACGATCAAAACTTTTATTAGAAACTGAACCCAACAAACCCCTAGAGACTAGTTGTTTAACCCGAGAAACAGACGCATGACCAAAGCGAGAATGCCATAAAGCAAGAGAGGAGGTGCTCGTTCCAAAAACGGTAGAGGCGGATATGCTAGAAGAATGGAGATGAAGAAAAATGAGCTCAAACAGCCTTCCGACCTTACGGGCGGTCCCAACGATCTGCCCTATCTGAGAATCATGCACAACAACACCAGTAGAAGAAAATGTTAAAGAAAAATCAAGTTCAGCAAGTTGCCCAACAGATAGAAGATTATGAGTAAGTTGGGGAATCTGATAAAGATTGGAAACAGATAAAGCAGGTGTAGAGATAGCACCAATGTGAAAAACATTCATAGGAGAACCATTGGCAGTATATATGGTAGGTAGAGAAGTGGTAGTGTGTGTGGAGACAACATCAGTGGAAGAAGTCATATGATTGCAGCAAGCAGAATCAAGAAGCCATGTAGAATAATTACTTGAGGTCATAGAAAGAGCAGTGTTGAATGCACTGGAAGATGGAGGATGAACCTGATTAACCATATCCTGTAGATCTGTCATAGATAGTGATAAAGCAGGATGAGACTCGGAATGAGATTCGGCTTGTGATGCTGATAATTCAGACTGAGTCAAGGCAGTAGTGTTCTGAAGAATACGCTGACGAGTGTAATAGGTATCAACTGAATGACCTTTGTTCTTACTGAAACTGCAGATAAGAAGAGGCTTCTTATTGTTGTTCCGTTTGGCATTATTTCATTTGCCTTTTGAAACATAGGTAGAAGAACTTGCAGAATCAAAAACAGGAGTGGAAGTCTGCTGAACTGAGGCGGGAGTAGCAAGAACCATGGATTGCGATATAGGATAGGTCTGAAAACGTGTCTCATCATCAACTAACTCATGAATTGCTTTTGATACTATTGGTAAAGGATTCTGATGTAGCAAATGGCTTCTGGCTGATTCAAATTCACTACGGAGTCCCATCAGAAACCGGAACAGTCGTTCTTGTTTAAGGTGAGTGTAAACCAAGTTTGCATCAGCAGAATTGGATAAGACTGGTTTAGAGGCAGTCAACTGATCCCAGATAGATTTCAGCCGACTGTGATACACAGTAATGCGCTCGCCTGGTTCTTGATGAATATGATACAGTTTGAGCGTGAGCTTATAATTGCGAGCACCACTTGGTCCAGCATACCGAGTAACAAGTAAGTCCCAAACTTCTTTGGCAATATCTGTTGGGGATATATACTAAAAGTCATGCTTTTATGTAATAGACCTTGCTATTGATTTATTAATGAATTCTGATATTGCATTCTAAATGAGAATATGCATGAGCTATGTTTGCATTATATTATCTTCTAATATTATGCATGTGTGTCTTTTATTCTACATAGTAGATGATCTGGTGTGTAGAGCTCGGCTTACACACAGAAGATCAAATGATCAGTTCTTGTAGAATATATAAGCCTACTGTTCACAATCTGAGATGGAATTGGGCACACCATTGGTAAGATTGTAGCACACGATTTCAGTAGGTCTGTCTTGACTACGGGGAATGGTTTAGTTCCAACTTCTTGTACTAGTACACTTATGTGTATTGAACAGGACCATTTTGGGGTAATTATTTTATACTGACACATAAAATGATTGAGGGAATACAAGTATTGCGAAACCAAGTGATGATTTTGTGATTAGCACTTTCCCAACCCTCCACTCAAATGGCATAGGCAGAGTCAGTATCTGCTTCCAGTTTGGCTGGAATAGGGCGGTCACCAGTCACATAAAGCCACAACTTGCGGCCTTTGAGATAACTACGCTTGGCTTGATACCATTGAGCAAAATTATCTCCATTAAAAGTAACATGAATAGGACGAGAAATCTCATCATGAGGCATATCTAAATTCCAAATTGAAAAATAGATAGCAAAAATGGATTCAAGACGCGAAAATAAGGCAGAATGCACCTGGTCAAAATAAAGCAGAATGTAATTAACATGTACATGAGAGAGACCTTATATAGGCAATACATACACTGTATAAGGAAACTATAATATATGGAAACTACAATATATGGAAACTACAGCAAACCTACAGCTATACAGTTGACTATTGTATATACAATCTAACAGGATCAATATTTTTTACATCTGGATTCAAAAAGGGATCTGAATCTAGTGTTCAACCCACCAGAGTTGCTCTTATAAAATATAATAACAGTATTGTCTCTATTACTCCTTCATTCCCTATCTCACATAAAATAACCCAAACGCAAAGCATCTTTCTTCACCCCCTACTTCAATGAAGCCTCAAATCACCGAGTTTCCTCAAGGGAAGAACCTGCCACACAGCATCACACTCAAACTTCTCCTAGTAATCTTTACTCTAATTCTCCTCCCCATAATTCCTCTCTACCTGTCCCACAATTCATCTTTACCATGGCCATCTCTTAAAGCTTTCAATATTGAGAGCACAAACTTAGGGGACAAATCTTGTAATATATTCCATGGAAAATGGGTTCCCTCTTCTTATGGCCCTTATTACACAAATGCAACTTGCCATCTGATCATCCCTCAGCATAACTGCATGAAGTTTGGGCGACCCGATGCCGAGTTCTTGAAATGGAGGTGGAAACCAGATGAATGCAAGCTACTTCTCTTTGATGCGGTTCAGTTCTTGGAGGTTGTTAGAGGGAAGTCCATGGCCTTCGTTGGTGACTCTGTGGGAAGAAACCAAATGGAGTCATTGTTGTGCCTCTTAGCTAGAGTAATTGTTCAGCTAACTCATTAATTAGCACTAGCTCAATCATTTGGATGAGTTGTTACCATCCAAATAGAGGTTAATTGATCATTTAACAAGCAACAATATATATGAAAATGATCATGTCAGCATATGTTTACTTAAGCTAAAGTAAGCATGAAGCTAAAAGACAATGGTGAGAAATATATTTTGAATAACAAACCCGGTGGAATAGTACTATGTATATTTATCCATGCCATGCATACATGCCAAAAATTACAGTGTTCCAATGGCCGATTTCTCATAAATGTCACAAAGAAAATTAAATTTTGTCAGTTTTTAGCTGTCATAACCTTTTTATCTATATTTTGAGATATTGAAATTGGATCACCATGATTTTTAGCATGCATAACATCCATATATAGAAGAATATCTAATATAACGGTTCATTTTTCAAAATATATATCTCACAATTATCTATTAGCTTCATGGAGATATATTTTAGCCCAAGTAAAGTAATGCCATGGACTAGCTCTCATATATAATGGCAGCCACTTTTGTAAAATTTTGTTGCCATACTTCGTTCAGAATTACTTTCCAAATTTTCTTTCAAGTTTGTTCTTATTACTAACACCCAAATGAATTCCCATTTGCATACTCAGGTAGTTTATCCAACAGATGTTTCATACACAACAGATCCAAAATTCAAACGCTGGCTCTACAATGACTACAACTTCACCCTAGCTTCTTTCTGGTCTCCATATTTGGTTAAAGCCATGGAGGCAGAACCCAATGGACCAATCTACGATCGTATCATGAACCTCTATCTAGACGAACCCAACCCCGAATGGGCTACACAGATTGAACCATTTGACTACGTGATCATATCAGCAGGCCGATGGTTTTTTGGACCACAAAATTTCTATGAAAATGGTCACATTGTTGGGTGCTATAGGTGCCCCAAAAATAATAACATGAAAAAACTTACCATGTTTTATGGATACAGAAAAGCCTTTCGGACCGTCTTTCGAACGTTACAGAGGCTTGAAAACTTCAAGGGGGTGACATTTTTAAGGACGCTATCGCCGCAGCATTTTGAGAATGGAGAATGGAATAGTGGAGGGAGTTGTGTGAGGACAAGGCCTGTTTTGAAGAAGAAAGAAATGAGATTAGCTGAGGCTGATTTGGAGTTGTATTTGAGTCAAGTTAAGGAATTAAAGGCAGCTGAAAGGGAAGGGAAGAAATTATTTAGGTTGATGGATACAACTGAAGCTATGTTGATGAGGCCAGATGGACACCCGAACCATTACCGCGGGCATTCGGCAGAGGAGAATGTGACCATGGCTGATTGTGTTCATTGGTGCTTGCCAGGCCCCGTTGATACTTGGAATGAGTTTTTGCTTCAGATGTTAAAGATTGAAAGGTGAATATGTAACATTAAATTGTAATTGTCTTCTGAAAATTTTTCATGTTATTATTTTTTGTTGTACGTACCATTTAATTCAATTTCCTGATTGGATTTGAGAAGGTCTGCAAATGATGAGTTTAGTTCTATTAATAAGTTTATAACCTAATGGCATTTTCGACTTCTTTTATAAGGGATTGTTTCGGATTTGAGCATGAGTTGGGGAAGGGGCTCTATCCTATGGCTCTTACCATTAGCGAATTATTTCTCCTGTAAAAAATCAAAACCTGTAATTAAACATTTTGTATAATTTATTTACAATTAATTAATACTCTGAGTTTGAGTAGGTCTCGCAATAGTTTGGGTTGGTTAGATTATGTGTAAAGATCAGACTAGATCGAGTTTGATTCTTTTTCTCTGTTAAAAAAAAAAAAAAAAAAAAACCGATATTACTTGACCTTGTTAAAATGTCATGATGTGAAAAAGTCATCACAGTCTTGATCCGCACGAAGAAGAAAGAAAATTCAAGGCAGATGCTCAGGATTAATCTCTGACAATCAAGACACTGTAATCTTAGGGCCAGCTTCTCCTAAAATAATGCAGTGGAATATCGATAACTAACTCTCCAACAACGAACCACTTTTCATTTTTCTGTTGACGTATCACAAAGACAGTACTAGAAAAATAGGCATATAGAATTCAATCTTCACAAAAAGTCAAAACTAAGGAAAAGAGTGAAAATTCTAATAAAATTCTTATTAATTTAAAAACTTATCATGCCAAGACGACTACATACAAGCATACTTATATTATAGAAAACCGAAATAAAAAAAATATTATTTTTGTTAACAACCACCAATCACTAAGAGACCTTAAGAGAATCAAGTATTTCATACATTTGAGCCCAAGAATCATCGCTATTTATAAGAGAAAAAAGAGTCTCAATATGCTTGAAAGGAGGAAGTTGGGCTGTACACAAGTACATAAATTGCTATATATTTTTAAAATATTCATCTGAAAGTGTATCCCAAATTATCTGGTTGATGATCCGACCATTCTCTTTTTTTAATAAATTATTTTTTGATAATAAATAAAGAATTATAATTCATTTGGAATCCAATCATTCTATTTTATTAGAGAGAGAGAGAGAGAGAAGCCGTGAAAACTAAGCACTCCAAGGCGAAAAAGCAAAGGGCAGGAGATGTTGCTGATGAAAGGAATGATGCTACTTTAGGCATTATCATCATGAATCACTTTGCCTCTACGCCACGCCAGTGTCACTTCGGATCAAGCCCACAATTCGTTAGGAGTGTGTGAACACACGCTGGGCCGAGTTTTTTTAAAAGTGATTTTTTGAAAAAAAAGAAAAAATTGTAAGGATGACCTTCATTTATTAGGTCAAACTGCCAATTGAGTGGATATCACATTTCATACGTGGCAATAAAATACACAAAGCCACTGTTCAAAACAGCGGTTATTGGCCTAATATAAATTAACAGATCTTGGATCTGAAATCGTATCTCCCTTTAGACCCGTTCTTCTCCTTACCTCCTTCTGTCGGAAGCAACCCTCATTGCCGGAATAGCCATCATCGACTGTCAATAAGTTGTTATCTCTCTCTCTCTCCTTTCCCAACCCCCATCACCGCCCCTCCCTCTCCCTCTTGCTGTTTCTTTCCCTCTCACTGTTCCCCTCCCAAACCCATTATTTCCCTCACTCCTCCTTCCCCTCTAACACTCTTCCCAAATTTGTTATTATAATTTTATTTTTTTTACTTTTTTGGAAAACAATACATGATTGTGGGTTTTTTTTTTTTTTGGAATAACACCACGGAATATGAGGCCAAAGAGAACGGGAGAACCTTTCACCTAAAAAAAACAAAACAGAACATGAGAGGCCCAAATCAAAGAGAAAAATTTGCCCCTGACTAACATAGAATTGCATCCCCTAAATTAAATATTTAAATTAGCTTTTTAAAATATCATAGAATATTAGCATGAGTATTGCGTGTCTTCTTTTTTTTTCTTTTTTTTAATCTACTTTTTTAAGCCTAATGACAAACACTATCCCTGTTTTTGCCTGCTAGTCTCCTGATCGTTTTTAATTTTTAAGTCAAAAAATAATCGCTGTTTGTAACAGCTGTTATTGATTCCATGTAGGACTTGGTCGCAGCTTGAATAAGTCTGCAAAAATTATTTTTATAAATATTTTTATTTAAAAGTCATTCTCACAAATATATTTTTCGGAAGGTTCCGCTGGCTCATGAAACATGCTAGTAGTGGAAGCGAGATGATACTTGTCCATCGGATAAAGAATTGAATAAAACAAAATGTCTCCACGTCACGTCACACACTCTTCAAATCATTCGCCTTTTCCAAAGTCGTAAAATAGTTTTGCCGTGCAACTTTGGCTAACCAAAAAAGACTTGCTACCGGAAAAAAATATTCAAACCTGAAACTAAATCTTATCTTTCACCAAAACCTCACAGCACTCATCTTCACTGTAACATTTTCACTACACATCTGTTTCAACTTAGCAACCGCCCTTCTAGAATTTAGCCGAGGTTAAATTATGTTAGCTTTTCCTAAATTTAGGTTCGGAGAGTTCTCTTTTTATACTTATGTTCAAACTATATTTTTATATATCAAAATTCTCATACTGAAAGTAATTGTGATAAAAGCTGCGGCCTCCTATATTTAGCCACAATCACTTCTAATATAAAAATTTTATCAATCATTGTATCACTTCTCAAATCATCTAAAAATAATTATCATTTCATCTTTTAGATCAAGTGAAATTTTAAACTCCATAAGTGATTTTAAGAAAAATTAATGCAGATGGACTCTAAGGCACACACCTTACCAACCAAATATGGTCCAATGGTATCAAGATTGAGCACGATGTGGGAACATCACGATTTTTCTTCTTTTTTTCCCTTCAAATGCACTTGAGATTTCTTCCTTAAAGATGAAAATACCTGCCATTAAGCCGATCGAGGACTGAGCTATATAATGCCCAATGAAAAACAACAACCATTATATGGGATGATTATAGCATCCTTTCCTATTGCAAAGTGACCCATTTTTTTTTTTCTTTTTCCCCATTATATAGAGGATAAGTGGTTGACACAAGAGTTTCTATATAAACAAAATATATAGAGCAATGCTAGAAGTAGGGCTGCAAATGAGCTAAGCAGCTCGTGCATTCAATAAGGGTTCGGCTCGAGTTCATTTATTTAGTAAATAAGCCAAGCTCAAGCCTTAAATTTAGGCTCGTGCATTCAATAAGGGCTACAAATGAGCCAAGCAGCTCGTGCATTCAATAAGGGTTCGGCTCGAGTTCATTTATTTAGTAAATAAGCCAAGCTTAAACCTTAAATTTAGGCTCGTTTAATAAACAAGTCAAGCTCAAGCACACCTAGGCTCGGCTCTTTTGTGTTCATGAACAAGCTTATTAGTAGGCTCGTGAACAAGCTTATTAAAAACTTGCGTTTAGACTTATAAAAAAAATTATAATTTAGGCTTGAATAAGCTCAATGTATTCATGACTTTATTTTTTTGGCTTGAATTTTTTATTTCCAATATAAACCAAGTATATTAAAGTCATTTTTTAAGCTTTCTACATTAATTTTTAACTTTTCCTCATTGTAATTTAATGTTGCAAATTAATCAAGTCGTTCGTGAATAACTCGCGAACAAGCACGGTAATAAACAAGTCAAGCTCAAATATACCAAAGCTCGGCTCGTTTAACTTGGGCTTGAACTCGGCTCGAACTTAAATCATCAAGCTTTTGACCAAGCCAAGCTTGAGCAACCCAAAGCTCTGCTCGGCTCATTTGCAACCCTAGTTACAAGTCTCGTCCTCTTCTCCCGTTGAATATTCCCGTCTGACAATGAAACTGCCATATTAGTACAGTGAAAATCCAAAAATCCAGTTTATTAAATAAAAAAAAAAAAAAAAGACTGTGAAAACCCGAAAACCCGAAAACACAGTGAAAATGTAGAAAAACTTAATGAAAACCTGAATAACACAGTTGAAATACAGAAAACAGAGTAAAAATATAAAAAAAGCAGTGAAATCACAAAAAATAAAGTAAAAACATTGGAGGTGAAAGCAAAAGAAGAAAGAAGTAGAAGATCCTGATTTTTGCAAATCTTGAATTGTTGATCCGAAGCAACAATGGCGGTTTCAAACGGTATTCCTTCAAAATGGAAGATGGAGGAAATCATATTCTTTAAAGATCATTCACATTTGCAACCTCTTCCACCAACCCCTCATCTTCATTTTTACCATTTGAGAGAGAGAGAGAGAATTAGAAATTTCCTATATATATATATATATATATATATATATATATTTCAATTAAAAAGGACTTGAAATTTCCTTTTCCAGGTCTGTATTTTTTTTCTTTTCTTATAAAAGATACGATCGAACTCGTGATTTATTATATTCTTGATCCATTCCTTCACCCTCCCTCACCATCTTTGCTAGCTCTAGGGGCGTCTGTGCTTTAATGATGTATCATAATGCCTTGCCAATAAAAATTAAAGATGCATCATGAAAATGATTTTTTTGGTTTAGTCAATCCTCAACTGTAAAAATAGAAACAACAAAAGAATGGGATATCTTGAGCATGTTTCAAATCCATAATTACATTGGAATCACAAATTAAACAGCATCATTATTGAACCAATATATATTACCCCAAATGCAAAGTTTCTTGCTTCATACTTCTCTCAAATGAAGGTTCATGCTGAGCTTCTTCCCACTGGGAAGATCACACCTCACCACACTCCCAACAAACTTTTCCTACTAGCCACAACCCTAATTCTCCTCACCATAATCCCCCTCTATCTTTTGAACAATCCACCTTCACCACTGCATTCTCCTAAGATTAATATCTACAATTCTACAAGCATAAAGTTAGATGAGAAATGTGATATATTTACCGGAAAATGGGTTCCTTATGATGGCGGACCTTATTACACGAATGCAACTTGCCATGAGATCATCCCTCAGCAAAACTGTATGAAGTTTGGGCGACCTGATACTGAGTTCTTGAAATGGAGGTGGAAACCAGATGAATGCGAGCTACCACACTTCGATGCGGTTCAATTCCTGGAGCATGTCAGAGGGAAGTCGATGGGCTTCGTCGGTGACTCAGTGGGGAGAAACCAAATGCAATCATTGTTGTGCCTCTTGGCAAGTGTAAGTGCTCAATCACTCATCAAAACAAGTATTCATTTACATGAATTGCTCAGCATGCTCACTTGAAACAAAGTCCCACAACATAACAATCAACATATTCCAAGGCCAAACTTAATCATTGAATCATAACTTAATCATTGAATCATATAAACAGCAGACCAAAATGGCCAGACTAGCATTATTTCATTGATGGCTCAGCTTGTAACAGAGAAAATCAACCAACATATCCATGTTTCCACACATGGAGATTGTGAACAGTTTATGTTTATTGACATGAGAAAGCAAAGTTTACATATGAAGAGAACGTACGTTCATTATGTATAATGACATATTGTTAATTTCATTTTTGCTAGGCGCTAATTATAACCCTCTAGATATACAAACAGAAGTAAAGATGGTTGATTCTAATAATTAACATCACAAAATTAAATGCACTAAGGATCTTGATTCCCCAAAATAATTTCACATTCAGGTAACAGTATGATAAGGGTAGTGCATAATAATATGATATATGTATATACCAATATCGATAAAATGGGCAATTGATTTGATAAAAAAAACGTAAATGTTTTGCATATTCCCTAGACATCATTTCTGCATAACAATATGGCTATTTGTTTTCTCATGTGTTGTATGAAAACAAATTGATATATTTGCATGTTTGAGATATACTAAAAGTCTGAAACAACCAACTAACGTAGAACTTTCAGGGTTTCCATGGCTAGGCCTACTGTATTGTAAACCTCATATCCAGGCAAAACACCAACACCCATATCAAGCAGTTTACAGATCAAATTGGACCCATCAATTGATCCTGACATCAAACCAAAAGTTTAGGTATGGTTATTTCCAAAATACAAAACTGTATAAAACCATGACAGGAGGATTATAAAGATTACACAAAAGATAGTACTAGATGTACATATGATTGTTTGGAATAAAACCTAATTACATTGGCTGCTTGCAAGAACCATTTTTATTATTGAAGTTTGTTACCATTCTTCACACCCAATTAAATTCTACTCTGCATCTTTCAGGTGGTGTATCCTGTAGATATTTCATATAAATATACAACAGACACATATTTCAAACGCTGGTTCTACACCGATTACAATTTTACACTAGCAATGTTATGGTCCCCATTCTTGATTAAAGCCCGCGATGCAGATCCCAATGGTCATACCCTGAACAACCTCGTGAACCTTTACATAGATGTGGTTGATGAGGCTTGGGCAGCTCAGATTGAAAATTTTGACTATGTGATCATCTCAGTCGGACAGTGGTTCTTTCGACCACAGATGTTCTATGAAAATGGTCAGATTTTTGGGTGTTATAACTGCCATAAAAAGAACATCCCAAGACTTACAAAGTTCTATGGATACAGGATGGCCTTCCGAACTGCATTTAGAACCCTTCTAAGCTTTAAAAACTACAACGGGGTCACATTTTTAAGGACGTTCTCGCCAGCGCACTTTGAGAATGGGGAATGGAATAAAGGAGGCAATTGTGTGAGGACAAGGCCCTTTACCAATGAAGAAATGAAGTTAGATGGGTATAATTTAGAGTTCTATTTGACTCAAGTAGAGGAATTCAGGGCAGCAGAAAAGGAAGGGAGAAAGAGAAACTTGAAATTTAAGTTGCTAGCTACTACAGAAGCAATGGTGTTGAGGCCAGATGGACACCCTAACCATTATGGGCACACACCACAGGCAAATGTGACCATAGCCGACTGCGTCCATTGGTGCTTGCCAGGCCCCATTGACACATGGAATGAATTCTTGCTTCATATGTTGAAGATGGGAGGTGAAAGGTTGTTCGTTGGGAAGCTTCAGAAAAATGCAGGATGAAAATCAGACAAATCTTTGAATAAGCACCACACCAATTATATTTATTAATTTTTGAATATTTAATTACGCACTAAACATTCACAATTGCTTCAAATATCTGAGCATGAATGTGATACTTGCGGGTTTGAATTTATGCAACTAAATCTTCTCATTGAAGAGAAACAAGGAAAGCAAGAATTACTTGTACAAATGCAATTCCGTCTGCTGGCGACCACAAATAGTTGGAGAAGGAATACAAACAAAGCTAAGAAAGATATGGCATAATATTATTTCTGTTGGTTGAGTGTGTAATGTTTTTTTTTTTTTTTGTTGAATTCTCAAGAGCATCATTTGTGCCTATAAATGAAATAACATTTATAGAATAAGAGTCAATGATCTTCATTTCTTGAAGAAGGGCATTACTTGAAGGCCCTAAACAGCAACCTACTTACAAAGGATATAAATAGATTCTGAAGAGAACTAATTCTATGGGAGGTCATGCCACTACCAAAGGCTAGATCTGCTCACAAGTCTCTGTTTTTTCGGAACATTCTAACATACTCTCCACCAGCAAGCTACATGGAGACTAATCATCACAGTAGAAAGTTCTAATGAAAGTAGCAAGAGTTATCTCAATGAAAAGGATCCAACTCAGTCACTTGCAGATGAACCGAATGAAAGCAATACTAGAAAACAACACTAGGAAACTGTCAGCCTAGAAAAACGAGATTCCTAAAACTTCCGTAGTATTTTCTGTCCTCATAGTTGTTAAAGGCGCAAGGCGCACTCTAGGTGCAAAGGTCTCCTGGGGCCTAGGCGCAAGGCGCAAAAAAAAGCGCGACCATGAGGGAAGCGAGGCGCACATTTTCATAAAAATAATTCTAAAATATTTGATTAACAGCCAATAAAATAAATAAATCAATTTAAACATAAATAATTCAATACTCTCAAATTTTTTCCTATAAGCTCAATTGGTTAAGACGTTGAGCAACCATACAAGGTTTGTAGGGTTCAAATCCTACACAAGCCTTTTGAGAGGGGAAATAAACAAACTTTGTTAAATGTTTTCATGTTAAATCAAACTAGATTATAATAATTCAAATGCAATGATATAAATAAGTAATAATTATAGCAAAGTACTCAAATGTGTAAATTACAGCAATTCAACTATTCAAGTGTGAAGTGTTTAACATTGTCTACTGTAAAGCTAAATGGCCCAAATGCATGCAAAGTAATGAACATAAACAGAGCATGAAGGCATGAAGCAAAACAATTATATGAAGAAGGCAGAAGGCAGTAGCAGTCCAGCAGAGAAGGCGTGACAGCAGAAAGCCATAAAAAAAACCAGAAAAAATAAACCAGCGTAACAGAGAAGAAGAAAGAAGAGAAATAGCAGCAAAAAAAATAAAAACCCAGAGCTAGATGACGAGAAGCAGGCAAGCAACAGCAAAAAAAAATAGAAGAGAGAAGAAAAAAAAAAAAAAAAAAAAAACAGAAAACAGAGGAGAAGAAGAAGAAGAAGAAGAAGAAGATAGACTTACCTGATACATAACTGCCGGAGGAGGAGAAGCTTGCCTGCCGGCGAGGGAGGGACTGCCGGAGGAGCACCAGACTTCACCACTTTAGGGTTTCTTCATTTCTTCCCTCTTCTTTTCCTCTTTTTCTTTCTTTCTATTTTTTTTCTTTAAAATCATAGCCATTGGATTTGATCTAACGGCTAGAATATAAATCAATTTTTAAAAATTTGCTGGAAGGGCCTGAGTTCAATAAGGCGCGCTTTTTTTGTACCTTGCACCTGGGAAAAAAGCCCAAAAAGCGCGCTTTTTGGGGGCTTCACTGACCTCGCCCCGCCTAGCCTGAAGCCAGGCCTTTCAGCTACGCCCGCCTGAGGCACGCTTTTGACAACTATGTCTGTTCCTTTTCCAAAAATCAGTGGAACTTAAGCTGAGGAGGACAGGGAAAGGAAGAAGAGGAAACTATATATAGAAAGAAAATAAGACAAATATTTCCTTGCCAGATCTCAGCTCTCGGCAAGGTACTGTTAACAATTGACTGGCCCAAATTGACAAATTAATACGGATTATAAATACTGCCAGCAAGTTTTATTTTATTTTCCCTGCTCACTACATGTGTTTATCACTGTCTCCACCTTGTATTCTCTAATTTTAATGCTTTCATCTCAATAAAAAATAAAAAATAAAGAAGGGAAGAAGTTGACAACTACAAGAACTAACGCAGAAAATCAATCTCACAGTCAGCAGAGGAATAAACTAAACAGAGTAAGTAAAACTTCATTTAATATACATGAGAATGTTTACATACAACCAGGAGTATATAATAAAGAACATGCCTCAGGTTCAGCATCAGAACAAAATCTTGAAAAAAAAAATAAAAATAAATAAAATAGAACCCTAATGGGAAGAATATTTCAAGATGATCCTCAGAACGAAATCTTTATGAAAACCAAGATGTGCAGAGCTAAAATGTAGACCACAAAAGCCGACCTGAGTAACATGAGCCTCTGCTGGTTCTCAGTCCGGCCACCACTGGAATAAGGAGGCTTGTGATGAGCATCAACAATGAAATCTGAAGAAGAAGATCCCTTCTCAGAGCTGCTTCTTCCAAAACGATTCCTTGCAACATTCCCATCTACAATGTTGGTTTCAAGACTCCTCACCAGCCCATTTAATCTTTCTAGCTCTTTCTCCTTCAGATGAATTTCACCAACCAGGCCTTCTGCTTGTGCCTACAAACAAGAATAAATAGATAGAAAAAAAATTCTTCTAAGAATAACATTGGAAAAGATAAATACTTAAAATAATAGCAAAGGCTTAAAAGTTTAAAAATGAAATAAAGTAAAAAGAAAACTAACCTGCTTTGCTGCTAGTTGCTCAAGTAAGCTATGAAGCTGTTTATCCAATATCTTCTCTCTCTGGGCTGCAGAACAAAAATTGCTTCCAGTCAAATTGGTATGGATTGTAACTTTGGAAGAAATAATTCTCATTAACTTAATAATAAAGAGAGATACAGGCCTATATTTATAAGAATCTAATAGCCGTAGTATTAGCAAACTACAAAACTACTAACATAGAAAACTTCTAAACTACACATACTAAAGACTTACCCTACTAATAAAAAATATTTATTATATATAAATCCCACACCCACTACCTTTCAAACTCATGATGCGAGCCCAGAGCATCGAGAGTTTGTCAAATAGAAAATGAAAACGAGCAAAGGTACGAGTCTTGGTAAAGAAATCCACAAACCGCAAAACAGAAGAGACAAATGGCAGAGAAATGATGCCCAGCTGGAAATGCTGACTAACAAAATGTCAATCAATCTCAATGCACTGCTGGAAATGCTGACTAACAAAATGTCAATCAATCTCAATGCACTTCGTCCGCTCAGGAAAAACAGAATTATAGGCAATCTGAATAGCACTCTTTTCATCACAGTAGAGTGGGATAGGAACTAGAGTTGCCCAAATCAGATAAGAGCTAAAGAAGCCAAACAATTTCAAAAATAGCCTGAGTCGTAGCACAATATTCAACCTCAGTAGTAGAACGAGCAACAATGGTTTGTCTCTTAATCATCCAAGAAATAACAGAATCACCAAGAAAAACACAATAACCAATAGTGAACTTGCGAAACCAACCGCATCAGCACTAGCATAAGCTTGTAGACTAAAAAATGATACCTCTAACATAAAGCAAAATGTGTAACAAAGCAGTTCAAAGAGTAAGACAAGGCGTCGAAACAAATCGACTAACAACATGAACAGCGTAGACAATATTTGGTCAAGCCACCATAAGATATACCTGGCAATCAACAAGTTTACGATACAAGTGGACGTATATAAACCTCTTCAATATGATGTCTATTTGTTTGCACACATATTGGCCTCGGTGAATGTACAGGCGTGCTAGAACCAAATAGGTTCAAATAAAGACCAAAAAAAAAAAAAAAAGCCCGAGTGCCGATTAATCGGAGGAAAGCTAAGAAATCAATAAAGATATCGATTTTCGACTAATTAATAAGCCACCACAAAAGTACAATTGGCAAGCAATTGTGTCCAAGGGTTGGGGTTCCTCCCTCTTTAAGGGTTCTTCATTGCCTATGGATGACCAATAGGACTTTCACAATAAAAAATAAAATGCAGGATGAAAGTAAAGTAAACTGAGAAATGATGAAAGCTAATCTAGGAGATGAAAGAACTGTAAATTACCATTGAAAGTAACTGGCGATTACAATAAAATAAAGAAAAGTACATGAACTGGAAAAGATAACTAGCAATAGTCTTGATGATCATTGAGTTTGTCCCCTTCAGAAGTAGTCTGCTCCTTTTATAAGAAAATTATTCTCCATAACCATTTATACCACATTCTCCTCTTTGCACTAGCCGTTATCAGCTCCCCCACTAAGAGTTTCATGCTCCTATCTCCAACAAAATAGGGTCCCTCTCTCTCCACGTTTCTAACTTCCCAATTCCATTATATCTCCAATTTTGACTTGGTCAAATATGAATATACTCAGAATTCTAGATCAACCCAATAACCTGCCCATTCCTCTTGGGCTTACCAATTTACTTTGGGTAGTATTTATAACCCACTACACTGGCCTAATAAATTTTATATTTTGGCCCAACAATTGCCCCCTCCCCCCATTTTTTAATTTAAAAATTAGATAAGGTATCAAATTTTAAATTAAAAAATGTGGATTTAATTATAAGCACAACCCCCTATCAACTCTTCCGAATTCCCATATCCGGTTTGCTACCAAATTCTCTGTCTCTATCCACATTAAATAATATCTCACTTCATCCAACCAAAACCATCTTTTCCAAAATTTATATTATCATCTTCTTCCACTTTCCTCACGAGCTGCATAAACAACAAAAACCCAAACCTCCCATCAACTTCCTTCTCCTTCCTCCATTCTAACCTCCATTGAAGATCTTTACACAGAGAAGGAAGTTTTCAACCTTCCAAACTCCTAAGGTCTATCTATTGGCCCTACATTCTTCAAATCCGTGGATAGCTCAGAGTTTCAACATGCCTTTCCGCAGTTTGATGACGAACAGTTTCTCTTCAAATCTTCTCGAGTCTCTTGGGCTCAATGGTATGAAGGGAATTCCATCCATACCGGGAATAAAGCTCCAAATGCTTAGGTAGATCCAGTTCGCCCTTTCTTTTATTAGCGGTGGACAAAGCTTGGCATCGCCAAATGCATCGAGCTATCACACCATTATTTGCTGTGGATCAATCTATGAATGTCGCATCCATAGTTTTAAGTATCAGTAACGGATCCGTAAAGGTATCGGTAAAGGTGTAACGGGTATCGGGCGCCAAGGCCGTGATTTTTTTTTTTTTCAACACCAACCCCCAAAAGCATTTATATGCATGTATAAACCTTCTAGGACTGTATATTAATGTTTTCAAAAAGTTCTAGTGCATTTATTTCAAGTTATCAAGTCTTCACTGATATATTTTTTAACAAATTTTAAATGTTTTAATAATTTTTTGATAAAATTTTTAAAAGGTTTTGGATTATTTTATTAAATGTTATTAATTGTTTTTGATGTTTTTATTTTTTAATTTCTATGATTTATATAATAAATTAGGAAAATTCCATTCGTCCTCCCTTTTTGTCCTCCCTCTTCGTCCTCCCTAGTGCATTTGACTAATTTGGAACAAGTATTTCGAGAAACCGACAGTTGGACTTGATGTTCCACTTATACTTATCATGAATGCAAAAAATCACATTGATCCAACGGTCAGTTTTTGCAATTTTGAAAAAAATAGTAAACAATAATGAAAAAATTGTGAAAACTATCACAGTCTATTTATAAAATAAAATAAAAAAAGGACCGTTGGATCCATGTGATTTTTTGAATTCATGATACATATAAGTGAAGCATCAAATCCAACGGTCGGTTTTCAAAATAACTGTCCCAAGTTCGTCAAATACACGAGGGAGGACGAAGAGAGAGAACGAATAGAATTGTCAAATAAATTATTATTTATAAAAAGTTAAATAAAATTAATAAACATTTTTTAAAAATATTAAAAATTAATAAACATTTTTAAGAAGTTATTTCTTTATATTTTATTTAAAAGTTATAAAAAAAAAAAAATAAGCTTTTATTAAAACAAATATATATATTAATATTAATCTTTTATTAAAATAACCCTTTGTCGGCACTCGACAACACCACAGAAGCTTATCGAACGGCAACAGGAAGCCCGACATGGTTAGATCTGGTCAACGGGAGTCTTGCCAGCGGTGATCTTCTGGCGAGACAGCGGCGGCGACACAAGTCAGACTCTCTTCTCTTTTGAGTTTTGATTTCTTCTTCCAATCTTCTCAAAACCAACATTCATCCAATAAAAGGGTATAATTTACCTTTTTTATTTTAAAGAAAAGGCAAATATTTGTCCCCGACTGTCAAGAATCTCTGAAATCTAACTTGTGAGATGAAATAGGTGCAGTATCGGAACGGCTTGAGTGATGGGTACAGGGCCGATACTCCTCGGTATGTATCGTATCGAGTCTGATACTATGTGAATTCACATTAGCATACCGAATAGGTTCGAATCGCGTACAAGTGACCTTCAAAAGCGATACGTGTCGGATCACCTGATACTTTATATGCTGGTCGCAGCACTATGTTTTTGGAGTAAATCTTCAAACGCTTTCTATTTGGATGCGGACCCATGAGTCCCACAGTATTGGATGTCCTGCCCTCACGGGTTTGCCTTATGGTGAAGAGGGAAGTGCCTCTCTTGAAATTTCACCCATTGATATCGATTTTGATGATGAGCACACACGCCTCTCCTTTGGCCCTTTCGTTAAATTTGAAAAGAAAACTAATATGATGTTTTCGGACCA
Organism: Hamamelis virginiana; assembly: GCA_017140935.1. Classification (NCBI taxonomy): domain Eukaryota; kingdom Viridiplantae; phylum Streptophyta; class Magnoliopsida; order Saxifragales; family Hamamelidaceae; genus Hamamelis; species Hamamelis virginiana. The sequence goes on along the minus strand of JAESVK010000669.1, from coordinate 3,168,549 downwards.
AGAACATTGTGACTTCATCTTGCAGTTTCTCAATAGGTTTCTTTTGTGTCTCAACCAATGCTATAACAATGGAATTTAAAACCCTAGCTATAGCTCTAGCTTCTGACTGGAAATTAGCACTGACGCCCTCTATCTTATCCCACCTTTATCGTTGCTTATTCAAGACTGTTGAAACCGGTCTTCTCCTCGTTGGTAGTCCATTGTGGATTCTACAATTGTGGCTTTTTTAGTATTTTAAAGATTTTGGTCCATCCCCAAATCCTATTTCAAATTCTGAATGGTTGAGTTTCAGCCGTAGATGGATTTAAACTGTACCTTTGGCAAATCTTTTTCAAAATGGTTCTCTTTATTTTCCAAACTTGATCTTTCCAAAGAAAATTCCCTTTAGTGAAATTACTTTTAGACCTCCCATGTTTCGGCCTTTTGACACACCAATTCCAAGCCAAAAAATTTTTTTCATAAAAATGTGGGGTAGTTTTCTAATTACCCGAGAGCTTCACTATGTTGGGTCCATTGATGACCTTAACCAGAAATGTAGCTCTGAAGTTTATCATCGTGCCCTTTTGGCTAGGCAGTTTGGATTTGTCCAAATCATTCACGTCCCTTTTCTCTTCACCACCATCGGCAATCCACTGATCTGAAATACCATTTCTAATCGCCATGGACTTTCCATCATTGGTAATACCTACTCCTCAAAGATATACATGTTTACCACCTTCACTTCTCCCCAAACTCTAAACACCACGGAGGAATTTAGAAATTGGTGGCATGAATTCACCAAAGCTTTTTTGTCTCCCAACTTGGCTAAGGTTGTCAAAGCTCTTGCTCGTCCAAAATCTGTTGAGAAATTTTCCAAAGGTACATCCTCTCTTTTCTATACTAATCAAACTCGTTATTTCTTTTTCTCACTTCATCCATTGAATTTGATATATACATATATTGTTTCCTTTTTCAGAAGCATCAAAGAAAACAAGGGCCAACCATAGGCCATTAATGGATGATGTGAAAGAAAAATAAATAATGAGTTTGATTAGTATAGAAAAGAGAGGATGTACCTTCGGAAAATTTCTTAACGGATTTTGGGGGAGCAAGAGCTTTCACAACCTAAGCCAAGTTGGGAGAGAAAAAAGCTCGGTGAATTCACGCCACCAATTTCTAAATTCCTCTGTGGTGTTTGGAATATAGGGTAAAGTGAAGGTGGTAAACATGTATATCTTTGAGGAGTAGGTATTACCAATGATGGAAAGTCCACGGCGACCAGAATTGGTATTTTGGATCAGTGGATTACGGATGGTGGTGAAGAGAAAAGGAAGGACAGGAATGCTTTGGACAAATCCAAATTGTCAAGCAAAAAGGGCAGGAGGATAAACTTCAGAGCTACATTTCTGGTTAAGGTCATCTATGGACCCACCATAGTGAAGCTCTCGGGTAATTAGAAAACTACCCCACATTTTTAACGCCAAAGATTTTTGGCTTGGAATTGGTGTCAAAAAGCAGAAACCAGGGAGGTTCAAAAGCAATTTCATTAAAGGGAAATAAAAGAAAATTTTCTCTGGAAAGATCAAGTTTGAAAAAGAAAAAGAACCGTTGTAAAAAGGATTTGCCAGAGGTACTGGTTGAATTCATCTACAGCCGAAACTCAACCGTTCAAATTTTAAAACAAGATTTGAGGATAGACCAAAATCTTTAAAATACACCAAAAGCCACAATTGTAGAATCCAATATGGACCACCTGCGGGGACAAGATCGATTTCAACAATCTCAAATAAGCAATGATAAAGGTGAGATAAGATAAAGGGCACCAGTGCTAATTTTCAGTCAAAAGCAAGAGCTATAGCTAGGGTTTTAAATTCCTTAGTCATGGCATTAGCCGAGACACAAAAAAGAAACATATTGAGAAACTGCAAGATGAAGGCACAATGTTCTTGGTCCTAAACCATCATATCATTTTTCTTACAAAATTTAAGGAAATAGCTAAAGGAGAGGCGTGTGTGCTCATCATCAAAATCAATATCAATGGGTGAAATTTCAAGAGAGACACTAAACCCTTCACCATAAGGCAACCAACCCGTGAGGGCAGTGACATCCAATACTGTGGCACTCATGGGTCCACATCCAAAATAGAAAGCGTTTGAAGACTTACTTCAAAAACATAGTGCCGCAACAATCATAAATTGATCCATAAGCAAGGGATGGTGTGATAGCTTGATGCATTCAGCGATGCCAAGCTCTGTTCACCACTGATAAAAGAAAGCGCGAACTCGGTCTACCCATTCAACCCAAGCATTTGAAGCCTTATTCTAGGTACGGATGGAATTCCCTTCATACCATTGAGCCCAAGAGACTCAATAAGATTTGAAAAGAAACTGTTCATCATCAAATCGCAGAAAGGAACGTTGACACTTCGAGCTATCCAGGAATTTGAAGAATGTAGGGCCAATAAAGAGACCTTTCGAGTTTGGAAGGTTGAAAACTTCCTTCTCGGTGTAACAATCTTCAATGGAGGCTAGAATGGAGGAAAGAGAAGGAAACCGATGGTAGGTTCAAGTTCACACCATTAACGCAGCTCGTGAGGAAAGTGGAAAGACGAAGATGATAAAATGGGTTTTGGAAAAGATGGTTTTGGTTGGATTAAGTGATAAATGGTATTTAATGAGGATAGATATAGAGTTTGGTAGCAAAATAGATGTGGGAATTCAGAATAGTTGACAGGGAGTTGTGCTTATTATTAAATCCACATTTTTAAAATTTTAAATTTGATACATAATCTAATTTTTGAATTCAAAAATTTGGGGGAGGGAGAGAATTGTTGGGCCAAAATATAATATTTATTAGGCCTATGTAGTGGGTTAGAAATACAACCCAAAGGAAAAGGCTACTTCAGAAAGGGACATGCTTAATGCTCATCAACACTACTACTAGTTATCTTTTCTAGTTCATGTACTTTCTTTATTTCATTGTAATCGCCGGTTACTTTCAATGGTAATTTACAATTCTTTCATCCAGTAGATTATTGCTTTAATCAGTTCTCAGTCTACTTTACTTTCATCCTGCATTTTTTCTTTTCTTTTTTTGTGAAAGTCCTATTGATCATTCATAAGTGAGGAAGAACCCTTACAGAGGGAAAAACCCCAACCCTTGAACAAAATCGCTTGTCAATCTTACTTTTGTGGTGGCTTATTAATCAGTCAAAAAACGATATATTTATTGATTTCTTGGCTTTCCTCGGATTAATCGGTGCTAGAGGTCAAAAAGGTTGGTCTTTATTTGAACCTATTTGGTTCTGGCATGCCCATACATTCACAAAGGCCAATTTTTGTGCAAACACTAACATACTGTAACAACAAAGATCAAAGTACGAACAGCAGTCATTTAGCAACTAGAGCAAATTCACCTCATAATCAACGCCATACTCCCATGAAAACCCTTTTGCAACAAGTCAAGCTTTATAGTGCTCAAGAGAACCATCAAAATTAGTCTCCGCCTTAAAAATTTATTTACAATCGATGAGATTCTTAACATCATGAAATGGAACCAACTCCCAAGTACAGTCTTATCAAGCACAAATGCACAATCAACTCTTATTGCATTGCATCAGTATAAGCTTCTTTATAGGAATGGGGTTAAAAAAAAAAACTGAATAAAAGAAAGAAAAGATTGATAAGAAAAAGAAAAGCAAGTATTAGAAAAGCCAAGTTTTATGAGAGAATTATGGGAACTAACACGATACATGCATTCAGAAAGGGTGGCGTCTGAAGAAGCGGAGTTAGGAACGTCAAAGATAGGGCATAGCCAAACTCTATTATGAGAATAAACTAAAGGAAAAGAAGGAAAATTTAAAAACTAGATTCAAAGGAAACTTTGTCAAGAGAAGAAAGAGAAGACACGTCAAGATAAAAAATAAACTCTTCACCGCACAAGACTCATCAATAGGGAAATGATCGAGATAAACTAAATCCTCTTTAGTAATAGGAGCAAGTTTGGGTGGGATAGTGAAGTAGGGAATACATGCAAGGATGACAACATAAGAAGACGCATACAACTTTTTGGAAGCAGGATCATAACATTGATACCCTTTCTAAATACCATTGCCCAGAAACACACAAACAGTGCGTGCACTCAGCTTAGTACGGTCTAATTTCGCAAAATGAACAAATTACGCTAATCCAGACACTTGTAATAAAGTGCAATTAGGGGGCTGGCCAACTAATTTTTCACAAGGGGTAACTCCAGAAAGAAGAGGAGTAGGCATACGATATTAATCAATATTTACAAATTTAAATTTCACAATTTTACAATTATATTATTACCTGTATAGATATTCTATAGACTACGTTTATTCTATATTATAATTTATTCAAATATCTAGTTCTTATTCACTCATTACAAAAGAAAGATTTTGACGAGGATGAAATTTAGCAAATTTAGCAAATTTAGCAAATTTGCAAAGGCAATATGGGCCCACCAATGCAACAATTGTCCCATCATGGATCCCACATGAAGAAGAGTATGCTGGTAGGGTATAGTTGAACCTACATAGTTCAAGACCCCAATGATTTGGAGAAATTTAAAAAATTCTACATCTAGAGGTATTTTGGTAATTTTACAAATTATTGCTCTAAGTTAGTAGGTGCTTGGTTATGAGTTTTGTCAATTATTATCCTTGTTTGAGTTAGTTTGAGTCTTATTTAGCTATTAAGAAGTCCTTTACTTGTTTTTATTAAGTTTCTTAATTTACCTAATAGGAGAATTTAGAAAGTAGGCCTTATGATTCTCTATATAAGCAACACTCGTAGACAAACTTATAAATAATCAACTAATGAAACTTTCTACAACTTTTGCATTCTATTAATGGTGAGATTCCATTGATATCTTCTATGCAAGACTCCCGGAATCCTTGAGTGAGATTCTAAGGGTTTACCTTCTCTTCTTTGACATCCAACTACCGGTGAGATTCCATCAATTATTGTTAGATGGTCAAAGAGGATTGAGAGGATACATAATTCTAGTCATCAGAATTGATGCTATGGGAAAGGACAGTTACAATGAAAATCAGTGGAGCATATATCCTTGCGGATTGACAAAGATAAATGAAGGAGATGTGCAGATGAATAAACAACATTGCGGAATTGACAAGTGGCATTATCGAAATAAGATATACTTTTAGGATATTTTTGTAAATAACATGTTTATTTCCTAGTAACGTGTCATATCTTTGTAACAGAATTAATAATTATAAATGAAATTCTGTTAAAAAATTTCACTATAAATAAGAAGTAGGTACATGTAACATGGACTGGTTTTTCATTACTTCGAAAGAATTTTTCACTTCTTGTCAGTACTAGAGAGGGAAAGTGAGAATCTTCAAAAAAAAGGTTTGTAAGAAAGCTCTTTATAGTGTATTGTTCTTCGATTTCTGTAAGTGCTATATTCTATCATTATCAATAAAGTTCTATTTATTGTTTATATTTTAAAATCGAATCTGCCTAAAGCATCAACCAATGATGAATGTATATTATTAAAATATACATCTATCATTGGAAAAACTGTTCTCGGATCCGATTTTATATTTTTATATCAAGAATCATTCTCCTCGTGATGTCACCTCCCTTGGAACCGGAAATGGTTGTGACAAGACCATTACCGCTGTGCGTTCCTCGGGATCCATCCTCAGAGTCAAATCGTACTACGGTACACTTTCCTCTCTGATGACGATGGAGATCCTTCAAGGATGACAATTATCTTTTAGGTGAGGCTCCCAGAAACCCTTAGTGAGGTTCTAAGGTTTATCTTCTTCTTCTTTATTTTAATTTACAGCACCATTGTGGACTTCTTAAATCCACAACCAACCATTTATTTAACTTCAATATCAATTCTAAAACGCTTATTTTTCACTATAACCTTAACCCTATCTTTTTATACACTTTAACCTTAAAAGTCCTAAAAAATCTCAATCTGTCAAGAAATTACAGCAAGCTTCTTCTCTTGATTTTTTATCATATTCTTTTTTAAACCATCATCAAATTAACCTTTATTACATCTACAAACCCTACTACCACCATCCCTTTCACAAACTCTTTAAATAAATAAAAAAAGATTTTGACCCACCTATACTTGATTGTAGGCAACCTTATTCTTTACTTTAAGGCTTGTCCTATGCCAAATTCCCATCCCTATGTCCCCCTATATTTATAAACCTTCCTCTCCGCTTCCATTTCACTCTTTTGCTTCTCATATTTCACATTTGCTGTGGTATAACACAAACAAAAAAGAGACTTTGGTAACTTGGAAAATGAAAAAAGTGCCTCCATGCTGTTGGGTGACACTGCATACGATTACAATTGCAATGTATTAAGTCATGATATTGATTAATTTGCAAAAGCGGGATTAATTGGCCCTATATGTCCAGCCTATTTCCTAGAAAAATAGGCATCCCAAATGCTTTGGGTGGCGGTTGGAGGGGAGAGGAAAGCAACATTGAAATGGTTTTGCTTGCATGTGGTTTTTAAAAGCCCCTTAAACCAATGAATAGGACCATAAGATGAACAACTTCACACTCAACCGAATGGCGAATAAGTATATTAAAAAATGGAGCTATGAATCTGGAAAGTTATAATCCATAACAAAAAGGGTATAGAACCTTCAGGCGGGCCTTAGATGCGCCTTGTGCCTCAGCAAAAGCCATCGCCTAAGCGCGCCTTCCATGCACCTAAGGGAAGTCGCCTCCCCTAGGCTTAGGCCCCACCCTTGCACCCGCATGTGCCTTGCGCCTAGGCGCACGCCTTAACAACTATGCTCTACCGAGAGTGCTAGAATGGTGTTACGCGAAGTGCGTAATGCGCGGGCATGCCAAGACTAGTTAAAGTCCTAGAAGATTGGTTTTAGAACACGGCCGTCAGTACCTCTTGGCCGAAACTAAGGTTGGAAGACCTTAGTGCCAAGTCGGTCACTATGAAATTTGAGATGAATATTAGCGAGAGATAAGGGTAGGACTCTTTTGGGTTCTTGATTGGAATGTCTGAAAGATCACTTACATAGAATTGAAATGAAATTGAGTGCAAACATAATTGAAATTGACATTGGGAATTGACATTAACTTCATGCTGGAAAGTAAATTGAAATTGCATTGAAAGAGAAGCTTACTGTGCTTGAATTGAAAGTGGGCAGACTTGAATGAATTGAAAGAAGTCATTGCTTGAATTGAAAGTGCTTGACTTGAACGGAATTGAAATTGCTACAACAGTAATTGTAATATACTGGAATTGAAATTGCTTAGACTTTAAAGGAAATGCTTGAACTTGAAATTAACTGGATGCTTGAAGAAAACTAGAGATTGAAACTGGTATTAACAATGAAAGGCTTTGAAACTAAGAGAAATTTGATTGAAGCATTGCGCTTGGCCGGTTGGGTTGACGTCAAGTGATTTGAATCTGCTGCCTTCTGCTTTTATAGATCTTGCTGTGACTAACTGCTTTGCTCCGTGTTTGATCATGGCCTGGTGTGCTGCCTCCGTGTTTTGATCATGGCCACATTCTCCCTCGTGCTGATAATGGATGCAGCACGTTTACTGCAACTTCTCATAATTTTAGCTACTACTTAGTTGCATGTTCTCCTTTAATTTAGCTTATGGCATTAACAGTTTTCCATATGTATACATCTTAGCTTACCACCACCTACAGAACTCTTTCCATGTTGGTTTCTCCCTTAATGCTACCATACGTAGCTTCTAATTTCTTGGCTAATCACACACTTCCACCACGTGTAGAATTTTAGCCATGTTGAAACTCTATCCAGATACATCCTCATACTACCACAACTTTCTCCATGATTTAGCCATGTGTCCCTATTGGATGGCTAAATTGAATATGAACAAGTATTCCCAGCAACACTTTCCTGCCTGATGTTCTGGACTCTTCTATTGCTAGCTGCCACCTGTAGTATTTTGCTACAAATACATGTGCTGAAATTGAGATTTAGTGGCCTAACACCTTGCAAAAATCAAGGCCCACTAATAGCTTCCCAATAACCACTTTTTGACACGTCCTACTCTTAATTAATTAGTGGCCCACTTTCTAATAACCACCCATTAACAACAAATTAATGGGCCACATCATTAATTTTCCATTGGTAATTAATCAGCCAATGTGGCTATCACATTGGCTTCCAATTAATCACCACCTACCCACATATTTTTCCTCAAAAATAGCCATGTGGACAATTTTCATAAAATGACGATTTTTGGTGTGAACAAATCCAATGGTCGGTTTTTCAAAATACACATCCCACAATTTATTAAAGGCCACGTGCTCACTTTCACGAAAGTCAACATATGTGCACAGGATGAGGACTATATATATATATATGTATATGTATATATGGTTATGTATTCACGAAAATGTATGTAACAGTTGTGCATGTATTGTTACTAAAATACTCATAAGATCATATCTTAAATTAATGTCGAGTTTATGTCATGTATGTCTGTTTATTTGTACTATACACACACTGTCTTCCTATGGATTTACATTTGGACATGGTTTTGTTATGTTGATTTCAAAATTATTCATCGATTTACACATACTATAGTCTAATTCACTGGATGGTGTAATGTCTGAAAACTATAGCAAAGGAGGTAAAGAAAGGGGCCAAGAAGGCTGGAACTCTGGAAGTAACAGAATTATTTATAGTTTCTTTCTTGGGTAGGCAGCTCCATGATACTGAACTAATTTTAGTATCATATAACTGATATTGATATTATTACAATAGATATTCTTGATTAATAATACTGAAATATTAGCATAATAGATATTCTTTATCATACATATCAGATATCACACTTAAATAATACATATTTGTTTTGTGTCTACTCTTACAAACAAACAAAAAGAAAAATTATCTGCATAATTTTAAATTATTTTTGCATTTGTTCTTTTTCAAAAATATATGTTTGTGACATCAGGCATATATTTTAAAATAAAAATATATATTATAATTAAAAATTATGTTATAAGGCTTTGTGTTTCACACGCAACACATGTGCATTGGCGCCTAGTTAGCATTCATTTGAAAGGAAAGTTTTTTAGTACTCGCTTTCTTTGGGTTTCTCAAGATTAACCCCTTCTTTTTGGGAATTTTTGAATACGTGCGCATTGTGCATTTCGGTTTTTGTATGAATCCAGTATATACCAGGCCTTTGGCCCTTTTGGTGAATAATAAATATTTACCTTCCACCAAAAAAAAAAGAAAACCAAGTTGATTGCATCCTACCATAAAAATTAAACACAATGAAAGAGGAGATTTAAAAATATATACATAAAATATAAAACCAAGATAAAAGAATAACTCATGGCCTATCAACTATAATTGGAAGTTTATAACACTTTGAAACACAATCTAGCCATTCAAAAACTAAAATAGATTGATGATGTAAGAGATACCAGGGGAGGGCTGCCTCAGAGCATTATCCTGAACTTGCGCCCATTTTGTCTCCAAATCTTGAACCATTCCTTCCACTGAACACTGAAAGGATCAAAATATTGCTCAGTGAGAGACCAAAATAAAAAAATAAAAAAAGTGTAAAGTAGGAGAAGTAAAGAAAAAGAAAAGGAAATAAAATTTAGGCGAAAAAGAAAGAAGAAATAGACCAATTCTTTTTTCTTCTTCTCCAACTTGTCATGTATTTCGGAATTTGAAGCATCTGTATCTGCTTGAGCTTCTACTGTCTTCATCGATTCAACCACCGGTTCACCAGATTGGTTGGCATCCATTGCAGTTGGTGCATTTTCCAGCTCAGCTCTCAGATTTTGCTCTATCACATCCATCTCCTGAAAGGAAACGTAGTTTAATAGAGAAAATTTTAAATCAATTAGAGTACAAAAGCAATACAATTTTGCATGTTTTTTCACAGTAATTAACTAGTAATATCATACAATTATCTAAAACTTTTCCTTCTATAAAATAAAGGTTTATCATACACAAAATCCATTAGAATACTTTATATCTGAAGTCAATAAAACAACAATAAAGAAATTATCAAACAGAAGGCAACTTCAAAGGAGCAAGTAGAAATAAGTTTTGGACCCTTATGTCCTACCTTTAACTTCCTCCTAAGAAGATCTGCTTCCTGCAACTTTTCCTGTATTTTATTCTCACAATTTGATATATCCTTTTCATAGGCAGCATTTTCTTCTTGCAGTGTAACCTCTCTCAATTGAGCCTGGCCATAAGGGTAAGTACCAAAATTCAATAAATAAATAATAGAAAAGGTCATTCATTGCTGTAAAACTTTAACCAAAAAATCATCTGGAATTCTTGATAATTAACTAAATGGACCCATAGTTTCCTTCTGTAATACAAACCAAGAAAGAAAAAGAAAACTTAATGAAAGGAGCAAAATCCAACTTGGTGGTAAAAGGGAACCCCTACATAAATGCAAACCCTCTATGTACATTAACCAAAATCCTTACGGTTAATGGCAAAAAGACCTTTATCAGCAAAATCATTTCAAAAAAAAAAAAAAAAATAGGAATAAAGAACTTTATTGTAAAAACTATCATAAATTTTCTCTTGCATTATTTGGGTGCATAAAAGATATTCCAACTTTACTTGAGTTGTCTGTTGCTTTGTTGAGACAAGAATTTATGTTTTTCTTGTTCACCTCACTTGTGCGGCTCATCCTCCACTAACCAAAAAAATATTAGCCAACATATCTGGTCAGAATAGAATTTCATCACCACCCATGCCTAGTTTCCCACATTATGTGGTGTGAGCTGAAAAGGATTTCTATAGCCGAACCCGAGTAGTAGGGAGTAAGGCTTTGTTGAGTTGAGTTGATAATAAGTTGTTAAGCCATTAGCCACCATCTTTTCCTATCATTGGAAAACTAAGAAAAGTTGTTGCAACCACACTTGGTACATATAGATTCAAAATATCATACTTCAGCTGAAGATATGACTTTGCTTATGCTGAACTACATAGTTTTGTACAGAAGAATTGCAATCAAAATATTTATACAAAAAAAACAAATAAATAAAGATGAGAAAAACTAGCAATCATATTTCAAATATCTCTTGAGAAAAACCTTGAATTAAAAGAATTCAAGTAGAATATAGAATTGTACACAATAGTAGCAATCAAAACTCCAAAAATAAAAAATAAAACAAAGCAAAACAAATGGAAAAAATACTGAATTTAAAAGAATGCATGCACGATATAGAATTGTACACAAGTAAAGCAATTAAAGTTTAAAGCACCACATGAGAAAGATTGAATTGTTAAGGATACATGTACTACATACATAGTCTTAAATTTTGCCAATTTCGGCGAAGTTTGTCAAAATTTCATCTTTCAGTAGGTATCAAGGCAAAAATTAGCTGGTATATCATTTTTGGTCAACATCATTAAATATAGACAAATATTTGTAAAAATCAAGAAAAATCGACAAATATTAGTAAATATCGTGGAAGATAATAATGATGACTAGTCCTTATATCTTTTCGTATGTAATGTTTATTTATATACTTTAGGATAGTAAATGATATGTACACCAATGTTATATGGCATTTAAATAATCAATTAGACTAATTAGGATGAATTTGTGTCATTTATTTGCTCAACAGCATCCACTTTTTGCACCCTACACACCATATACCCGTCTTATACACAATTTATTTGAAATTTTTTTATTCTAAATTGTTTATCAGTTACTAGTTTATTATCTTCCAAAGTTTCAATGAAAGTATTCACATTTTCCTACTAATTTGGGCCTTTTTTTAACCGATATCATTTTTTTTCCACTCGATATTTCTCCATTTTTGGACTGTCAATATCTCCGTCAATGATGATATCTAATCCCTTGACTAACACAAATGCACAGAAGAATTGCAATCATAATTCAAAGAGCCATATGGGAACCACCCTGACTATCCAAAATCACTGCACCATATAGATTTGTACAGAAGAAATGTAATCAAACCCAAAGACCAAGATAGGAATACCATCAATTTGAAGAAAAACTGTACCATATAGATTTGTACATTGCATTCATAATTCAAAGACCCGCATGAGAAATCCCTAAAATTGAAGAAAATATATACCACATAGAATTATGCAGAATAGCAATCAAAATTGAACGACCCATATGCGAACCAACTCTAAATTTTGAATGATACATGTTCTACATAAAATTGTATGGAAGAATTACAATCAAAATTCAAAAACCCAGAGTTCAGACCAACAAATGTACAATATAGCAATAGCAATCAAAATGCAAAGGCTCGCGTGAAAAGAAACCACTGAATTTGAGCAATACCTGTTCACGAGTTGAAGAATGAGCGTTCAATTGGAGAGCAAGAGCAGCGTTTGAAGCGAGGGAGTGGGCGTGGAGGTGAGGGAGGCGTTGGGAGATGTCAGAGGGAGGTATTCTCAGCCGTAGATCTTGGATCGAACGGCTCAGAGAAGCTGCTTTCCAATCTAACTCCCTCGCGTACTGCTGCTGTTCCGGGGTGAAAATTAGAGGGATTGCATTGCTATCATCTCCGTCGTTGCTTTGCCCACCTCCTCCTACTACGTCTGCTGCCCATGCTAGCAAACCAGCCATCTCTCTCTATCTCTCTGTCTCTCTCTCTCTCTCTCTCGATAGAGATCGAAAATGTTCGCCTTCGGGACATGAGCTTCATCCGCGACCCAAATGAATAATGGGCATTTCACATTATTAAATTTAAAAAATTAAAAAATTAAAAAAACTCTCTAATTTTGAATTAGGGCAAATTGCATTCGCATCCTGACATTTACTTGGTATTACACTATTACACTGATCAGACCTTCAATTTTTTTGAAAGTATAGTGCACCTCCTAAGCGAAATAAACTACACTTAGACCCCTCCGTTAAATACTCACATTGTGGATGTTGTTGGGACAATTTATGAATAATTATAAATTTATAGAATATTATAATATTTATTTTAACAATAAAATAATAATCTCATAATTTTTTTTTTAGAAAATGTCATAATTAATTTATATAGATTATAGGGCATTTTATGTTAATAATTCTAAGTTTTTAGGGTAATTTCTCAAAATAAACCCAAAATTTCAATAAATTACCTCTATAAATCCATGTGTTTGGAAATGACAAAACTAATTTTTTTGGACCATTATACCCCTCCATCTGCCTTCCAACTGTCAAATACCCATATAATATAAGAATACCCAATACCCAATTTTATATAGAATACCCAATTTTATTAAGGATACCCAATCACACATTAAATGATGTCAAATCAAACTTTTTAAATTCAATCATTACAGTCTGCGATAGTCAAATCAATGAAAATTGATTGATTTATTTATTTATTTTTATATATACATTTTTCTTAATTAAGAAATATGCCCTGAAAAAAAAATTTAACCATTTGGACTGCATCTCTCCCTCTGGTTCTCTCTCGCCGACTCCAGTCTTCTCTCTTGCGCGCGCTCTCTCTCTCTCTCACACCGCCTGGGAATGGTGACAGTTGCTACCTGCCTTGCGAAGCTTTAAGTCCTTTTCGGCAAAGGCGACTCCCAAAGACTTCAAGATCCAGAGAACCAACTTCCACCTAAAGACGATTTTCTGAAAACCGATGTTGAGCTCTCCTAGGGCTAAAGTGGGATTTGAGACCCCGGTGTAGGAACAGAAAAGCAAGAACCAATGCTTCTTTCTAGGTCTCTTTCTTCTAGGCTTTTGGGAAGGCGAAAAGAGAAAGTGTGAGTGCAGTCCATGGCACGAAAATGAAATCGGTCAGACCAGCTCCCTGAAAACCACAGACTCAAGGCCAACTACACAAGCAAGAAGGCATCGCCTGCGGCTTCCAATCTAATGACAAGCAAAAGAACGGTGTAGTCTTTTCTGGATGGGCTTCATCCCGTCCGTTCCATTGCATATGGTACGTTTCAAGGGGCGGTTTGGAGAAATCCATTGATTGGGTTTGGTTTTGATTTTCTCATCCAACCGGTCAGTTATCGCGAGTCCATTGTGCTTACGAACGAGTGGAGTGTCTTCAATGCGAGTTGTGCGTGGAATGTCGCCTAAACACCCTCACGGTCATGGCTATAGAGTTTCGATCAACTCAATTTCGAAGAAAGTTTTTGAATAAGCACCAAAACTCACCGGAACAAATGTCGTCTCTCTCTCGCCGACTCATTATTCTCTCTCTCTCTCTCACAACACCTCATCGAACTCACCGGAACTCA
>JAESVK010000669.1:3108533-3122111 GCA_017140935.1 Hamamelis virginiana | reverse complement strand
CTTCCTACGATGGATCTTGGATATTGATATAATATACTACCGTGCGAGGATGCAGGTGGCAGGTGTGACTACGGTCCGAGCCTCATCCCAGTAGACATGACATGATGGATAGTTATTACATCTCTTAGGACATGCATATATATATATATATATATATATATATATATATATATATATATATACAGTCATTATATTATAAGGTCGACCTTGCATAAGGTTATGCAAGGCCGGCTTCATATCTCCAATTTTAGAAGACAGTTCGTAAAACTGACCGTTGGATCAGATGCTCCCACTCTGTATGTCATGCCTGCAAAGAAAAATTAGAGTGATCTGACAGTTGGTTTTTGAAATATGTCATTGTGAAAATATACAACTTATTTGTTCTTAAAAAAATCACTATTTTTTTTTTTTAACGTTAGTTATATAAAAAACCAACCGTCGGATCACTATGAGTTTTTGCAGGCATGGCATACAGAGTGGGAGCATCTAATCCAACAGTCAATTTTACGAACTGTCTTCTAAAATTGGAGGTATGGAGCCGACCTTGCATAACCTTATGCAAGGTCGACCTTATAATAAAATGACTAATATATATATATATATATTATCATTGAGGGTTAGGCCCATTGCCCTAATTGATTATGAAATAGGTGCGGATGTGACTTCGATCTCCGACATCTGATTTGGTAGTTGCCCGGTTGAGATAGAGGTTTGTTAGCCTGAATCAACAGCCCTATAATATAACTCAATCCAAGTTTGGATATGCTATGGACCTTGCGAGGAAACACATATGCCACTTAAGCTGATTCCATAGCGATGGGTATACTATGAGCCTTGCAATGACATATAGTGCCATGCTATAGATGATGATGAAATTTGGCAATTGTCCACATGTGACGGTGCATTCCACATGTGAGTCATATACCCTATTTACGATATTGATGAATATGGTTTTTTCACTGAAAGCCACACATATTTCAAAAGTTGATTATAAAGTTGTTTTATAAAATTCTTGAAATGTTGGATTTATGAGCTTTATTTAAATATTCTATACATCATTGTGTTATTATTAATTCGTAGAGGTTACATTATTCCTACTGAGTGATTCGAGGCTCACTCTTTCTTTTTATACGACGGATTGCAGGTTAACTTGGGGTTGCCTATTTGGCTTGGCACAATCCTCTACCTGATGGTTGTTGGATAGCTTCATGGTAGTTGCTGCATTAGTATTTGCATGTTTATGAGATATGTATTATTTATATATTTCTTGACTATTGGGAGTTGATATTGTTTGTTGCACAGCCTACTTGCCGGGGATGTTGGCATTATTATTTGATTTTCTATATGTATTTATAAATGGCGATTGGGATATAATGTATGGACATAACATTTCATTTAAGCACATATATATATATTTCTTATGTCTCATGAGGAAATATGAATGAGCAAAACAAATTTTACCTCCATCAACACGTGTCGACCTATCCGAAAGGATTGGTACGGATGTTAAGTTGGGGCATTACACTATCTAATTTACGTAACTTAATTATGGCAAACGGGTTGCCAAGTTTGTATCAATTACCAAGTATGAAATAATAATAATAAAATAAATTTTATTCGATATAAAACTATGGATGAGAGAGCATTGCAAGGTTAGTTTCTTCCCTTGTGTTTATTCATTATCACATGTTGCTTTATTTTTCTTGATATATGCATATTGATAGCATGATAGTTAGTTTGCATATTAGTTTTGTTTTAAGACCCTTAAGGTCACTTTTTTGCATGTTTCATACATGGTTTTCCATATTAACATATAGGATTGTGTTCAGTAGCAAATTTTAGGATTTTTAGCATGATTAGAATATTTAAATCATGAGTTTAAGTACATTTAATATTATGTCCATAATATAAAATGGCTTAAAAACATGGTTTAAATCTATTTTTAGGTCTTTTTAACATAAAAATTGTACTCTAGCTCCCTTAGAAAGTATTGGGGTATAGTTCTTTATTTTCTAGCATGCAATTTCATTCATTTCAAGCATGTTCTTATTATTTTATGTTGATGTCCAGAATTACATATTAACTTAGAAACATGTTTAGGTTCACATTAACCTTATTTTAGCTTGGATTTAGCCTCTAGATACAATTAGGATTAAGTATAGTTCAGAAACCCTACATTAGGAGAGGTTTTTTTACCTCCATAGGACTATTTTATTGTAAGAATTATAATCATGATCAATTCCTTTAATTCAATTAGAATTCTGGACTTGAGAAACTTAATTTTCAAAAGAATTTGTTTTCAAATAAAATTCTATTTTTTAGTATTTTTCGTTCAAATAAAATTCTATTTTTTTGTTTTTATCAAAATTAAACTCTTTGAAAAAGAGTTGTTTTATTAAATTGAACTCATTGAACGAGTTATTTTCAAAGTTAAAGCCTTATTTTAAATCGAAGTTGTCTTTTGAAATAAAAAGGTTTTCAAAATAAAGTCTCTTTAGAATAGAGTTTTAAATGAGTTGGATTATTGAAAGATAAGCCTTTAGATAAAAGATTTGCATGAATGTATAGTTCCCAACAATAGGATGAGTCCTATGTTAATTCGAACTAGGTGGACTTTGAAGCTTACTAGGAAACTAGTAAGATAAGTAGGCGCTAATAGAGCTCAAGTCCGCCGTAGGATACTAAGTGCCCTAGATTTTAGGATTTTGTTTGATTTTTATTTTATTATTATTTTTAGTTAGTAAGAGTTATGTGCATAAAATATTAAATATCCAAAATAAATTAAGAGACCTTTAATTAAGGTGAAGTAAGTGTCTACAAGATGTTTCTTAGAACCTTCTCACATCATAACCTAGTCTCGAATTCATCTCTGATCATTAATCATGCTTTTCCAAAACAAAATATGGAGTTATTTTGTTTTGAATAAAATAAAACATTTTTTAAGGTTTCCTTATTCCTTAAAAATAAAGTGGCAACAGCTTTTCTTTTTCAAAAACCCAATTTTGCTAATGTGAAGAATCGAATTGCCGATGGTTTACACATGCAACCTTGAAGTCTCCAACAATAAAGCTTGAGGATGAGGACTTTGACAAACGAGACTTACATACATAATAAGAATGAGCCAACTAAAATTCCTAACAGATCTTAATTAAATTTATAGGGTTTTTTTTTTTTTTCCCGTACATTAAAATTATAGGGTTAGAGTATATATTTTAATACATAAAAATGATTAAAAATGTTAAAAATATTGGAGAAAATTAATTTGAATGTATTATTCAAAAAATAAAAATTTTAAAATACCATAAAGAAAGTAAAAAAGTAAAGTGGAACCAAATTTTAAAAAAAAAAAAAAAAAAAAGAAGTTAGAGAGGAGAAGTATATGAGACCCAATAAATAAAAAAGAAAAAAAAATTATGGAAAGAGAAAGAAAACTTAAATGGGATCTACCCCAATAAAGAATCTTGAAATTCTAAATTTCAATTAATTAATTGGACCAATTATATAATGCCATACTATTTTGAAGTTGGGCCAAAACCAATAAGGATGAAGGAAATCAGAGAATTAAGGAGAAAAGAGAATGAAGTAGAGAAGTAATATAAAGCATGACACAGCAGCGTACTGCTTTTTATATAATAGTATAGATGAGTTTACAAAGCATCAACTCACTCGTTAGCAAGTATAAAAGTCAAAAAGTACATTATCCATCCCTAATGATATATTTCTATTTTGTATAAAGAAAGAGATTAATAATTCGAAAGTTGAAACTAATTTTGCTGTTATAGAAATGAGTTTACAAAGCATCAACTCACTTATTGCAAGTATAAAAGTCAAAAAGTATAAGACCCATCCCTAATGAATAGTTCTCTCCTGCATAAGAAAGTTATTAAGAATTCGAAAGTTGAAACTCATTTTGCAATTTAGAAAAATGTTGTTTTTCAATCAATTCATTCATCTTTCAGGTTTAGTTTCGGTTCTCAGATTGAACTTGAATCATTAAACATGAGTTCATCCACTGCTACAACTGTTTTAATGATGAATTTACACAATGGATTGACCAAATTGTAGTTACCGAGGAAAAGAGAGAGAGAGAGGGGAGAAGCTTGATTACCACCACCTCCCCCATATTGGAGGCTTACCTGGTGGTGTTTCGCCAGTGAGAAGCTTACCTACTGAAGAGCTTCAACGGTGTTTTGCCAGAAGGGGAGAGAGAGAGCGAGGAGAGGAGAGACAACAGGCAACCTCAAAACTGTTCGTGGCTTGGGTTTGAAATTTGGGAGGGAATTGTTTTATATTTGGGTGAAAAAAATTTCATTAAGAGCATCCTGATTGGGTTGCGGGTTGTAGGTGGGTTAAGTGCATTAAGTAACCCGCATGTCCTTAAAATGGGCAAGACTTGATCTTAGTTACAAATGAGCTTTGCTGATTTAGCTTAAAGTCAGCATTTGCTGACTAGATCGTTACTGTATGTACATATTGATTCCATTTCCCCCATCTTCAAGATGAATTCATAGTCATTATTGTTATTGATAATCACAACGAAGAATATCATGATTGATTGCACCATAATATTGCATACTTTCATTGCATTATTCCCACCATTTTGTGCACACTTGAGCCAATTTTACTTATAAACAGTTGCTTTTTATGTTTTGCCTTGTTTTTGTGCCTTGCAGGTTGAATGCGCTAAAAGGATGCCTTTTGCATGCAAAGTTGGACCTTGGAAGTCTTCAAAGTTTGATTTTGACAATGAGACCACCATGGTTGGAAAGAAGACTTCTCAAGCTTCACGTGCATATAAAGAACGTCCAAATCCGACTCCGGACGAAAAAGTTACAAGCATTTGAAGTTGGAGCAGTTTTTAGGCTATCTAGCAAAGTTGGTACCGGTACCAACATAAGTGGTACTGGTACCACTTTTTCCAGAAGGTTTAGTACCGGTACCACTTTTAAGTAGTACCGGTACTAGGTTGTTTTTCTGCAGATTTTGGCTTGGAAATTGCATATTTCTCTTGGGTATTCATGTATTTTCACCCCCAATTCGAGGCAAACCCATTTGTGGGTATTTATATCATGTTTTGCAGCTGAAACCCTCTCTCTTACTCTCTTCTCTTGTTCTTAGTTAGTCTCTTAAGTTAGTTTAGGTTTTTCTCTTAGTTTTAGGAGTAGATTAGTTTTTATCTCAAGTTTCTTTAAGTTTTATGTAATGTAATGTAGTTTTGAGCTTTGTAAACTTTATATTTCCATCTTCAATCAATAGAATAACATTTATTTCAATGTTTCTTGCATTTCTTGTTCATCTTTGTGCATTTGTCATCTTTCATGGCTAGCTAAGCATCAAGAAGATGAGTTCTACGGTGGATTTCCTCTCCAAACCTTAGGTAAATGGTATTTTCTCATTTCTTAAACCTTGAATGTCTATGGAATGATGTTTGATCCTCTCTTATCTTTTGAACCCTTGTGGTGTCATATTCATGATCATTATATGACTTGTTATGTTTGGTTATTGAGCACATATGCATGCCACATGTTTGCTAAAATGTCAAAGAGAGTGTTGGGTTTTATTCCATCATTTTGGGTTACACAATTGAGCTTTTATTGCTAAATCTTCCATCAAAGACCATTCTTCAATGGATCCGAGATGAGAATTCATTTCCAAATGCTTTTAAAGTTAAATCCCCCATCGAAGACCATTCTTCAATGGATCTTAGATGTGAATCATTATGAGAAATACATGTACCAAAGGTTTGGAAGGAATGAATCCATAGGACCCATCTTCTTTACTTAATTAGTTTCCTTTTATAATTTGTCATCATTTAGCATAAACAAATCTCTCAACAATCAAACCCCCCCATGATTTTACACTTTCTTTTGCATTCATTGGGTAGCAACACTTAAAGATCATTTAGACCTGTTCCACTCCCTGTGGATATGACCTGGGGACTCTCTCAGTATTTATTGCTTGACGACCGGTGGACTCCTACGCTTGGGAATCTATTGCGCATCATATTTTCAAGCTCAAGCAATGATGATCTAGGTCCCATTCTTTTAGTTCAAATTCTCAGGATAAATATCATATATATGATAGTTTGTTGTCGCCTTCAATTCACTACTACATTGTGCTCGATTGAATGATCTTCTTTCTATTAATGAAGCTTTATGGAATGTGTTCTAGGGTAGTGGCTCATGGCATGCGAAATTTACGGTTTTAGAGCATCATGTATATCTTTGGGATGAAGGAGCTCTTAAGGGCAATACCATCACTAATAAAAATAAAATTTTAAAAAATAGGACCTTATGCAATAAAATTTTTCTAAGCAGAACTTTAGGGAAAAAAAAAAAAAAAAAAAACCTTTAAGAGGACTTTAGCCAATATACAACTTTAAACAAGGACTTTTGACCAAATAACCCTTAAAAAAAGGTATACTTTTAGGGAATATCAAAGTGATGTTCTCATTTTCTATTACTATTCATAAAAGTTTCTAATTGTTGTAAATATGGTGGATGACCACCCATCTTCTTCCTATTTAACCCCCTCAAACTTTAAGGCTTGTAACCCCCTCTATCCCTTGTAACCTATACTCATTTGTCTCTCCCTATTTAATCTTATAAGCCTATAAAAGGAGGACTTAGGCCCCTTGAATAACACACATGCAAGACAATATTTTCTTCTCCTATCTCTTCTATTTTAGTTTTTCTTACTTTTATAATACGTTATTAGCACGAGGTTCTAACCAAGTTGTTTTAAGGTAATGATCCTATGTTTGGTGGGTATAGTTTTTTTTTTTTTTACTATGGTATTTTTTTTTCCAAGAATAATTGTAGTCTTTTAAATTTTATACTAGTCATGAAAAATCCTCTCTTCCTGAAGCAAGAGAGTGATTAAAAATAAAAACTAGAAGTTTTTATTGTTCATGAGATTCTTTTCTTCCCAAAGCAAGAGAGACTTATAATAAAATAAAAAAAAATGAAGTTTTTATAAATTTTTAACTCACTAAAAATGTAAGTCACGACTTCCCATTTTTTTTATTTGATGCAAAGAATATGATTATATATATATTTTGTTATTATTATTATTAGTTTCGGTAATAGGAGTCATATGATGAAGTTTGACATCAAATTAATTAAATAAAAATCTTATTTTTCTCACACTGTCAATTATTTACTATTAAGTAGAAGATGCATCCATGTTAATTATAATCTATATGTGACTCTAAGGCTATCTCTACCATCATTTATATATATATATATATATATATTCTTTAATTTTAATGTTTCTCATATTATTGTATTTATCATATATTAGAAATTCAAGAATGACGAATCTTACGAAGCTTGAGTTTGTTGCTCTTGATATATCTAAAAAAAAATTATTTATCCTGGATCCTTGATGCTGAAATCCATCTTACTGCTATGAATCTTGGCAATACAATTCAAGAAAAAAATCAGGCATCCCAGCAGGATTGCGCCAAGGCAATGATTTTTTTTCGCCATCACCTTGATGAGGGCTTGAAAAATGAATATCTTACAGTAAAGGATCCCTTTGTTCTTTGGAAAAATTTAAAGGAAATATATGACCACCAAAAGACAGTGATTCTTCCTAGAGCCTGTTATGATTGGATGCACTTAAGGTTGCAGGATTTCAAAACAGTTGCAGAATATAATTCTGCACTTTTCAAAATCAGCTATCAATTGCAATTATGTGGAGTGAAAATCACTGAAGAATATATGTTGGAAAAAACATACTCCACATTTCACGCCTCCAATGTGTTCCTGCAACAGCAATATCGAGAGTGTAGGTTTTTAAAATATTATGAATTGATTTTATGTCTTCTTGTGGCTGAACAAAATAATGAGTTGTTAATGAAAAATCACCAATCACGTCCGACTGGCTCTGCATCTATTCCTGAAGTGAATGTGGCATCATCTAACGGTCGTAGCCGTAGCCGTGGCCATGGCCGTGGTCGTGGCCATAGGTGTGGGCGAGGTCGTGGTCAAAATAATTATCGACCACGGGAAGGTCATAATAATACACACAAAACTACCAGAAGAGGTCTAATAATGTAGCATGACAAGACAAAGAAAACAATCAGCCTCCTGCTAATTATGAAAATAAATGTTATAAGTGTGGTATGAAGGGGCATTGGTCGCGTACATGTTATACGGCCGACCATTTGGTTAAACTTTACCAAGCCTCACTCAAGGAGAAAGGCAAAGAGAAAATAGAAACAAATTTGATTGATGGTGAAGATCCGGTGGATATTACTCATCTTGACGTTTCGGATTTTTTAAAAAAATTCAAATGGAAAAATTGATTACTTAATTAGTGATGGAAATGTCCACATCGATTAACATTTTTATTGTTTGGGATGTTATCTGCCTTTTTTTTAGTATTTGTTATTTACTTATTTATTTGAAAGCTATTATTAGTGTGTGTATTATTTTTCCTTTCTTAATTGAATGAAGTTAAAAAAAAAAATGATTCTTCATTTTTTATATCGAATTAATTTAATATATATATATTTAAAAAGGTATGGATCTTAGTATTGGATCGCTCGATTCCAAGATAAATGGTGGAGAGATATGTCTAGCAGATAGTGCTACTACTTATACAATCCTTCGGGATCAAAAATAGTTTTCCCACAGGGCATTGGTTGAAGCTAATGTAAATACAATATCAGGTTCTGCAGACTTGATTGATGGTTTCGGAAGAGCCACTATAATGTTATCATGTGGCACAAAATTCCATATTAATGATGCCTTATATTCAATTAGATCCAGAAGAAATCTACTAAGTTTTAAAGATATACGTCGTAATGGATATCATATTGAGAATACATGTGAAAATAATAAAGAATATTTATGTATTACTCATACTGTTCAAGCCAGAAGCTTGTAGTGGAAAAATTGCCTGCTTTTTCATCAAGATTGTATTATACAACTATAACAACAATTGAATTAAATATGGTGATGAGCCAGAAGCTCTCTAACCCAAATAGTTTTATGCTTTGACATGATAGACTTGGGCACCAAGGGTCAACAATGATGAGGCGAATTATTGAAAATTCACATGGACATCCATTAAAGAACCAAAAGATTCTTTTGTCTAGTGATTATCCATGTACTGTTTGTTCACAAAGAAAATTGATTATTAGACCATCTCATACAAAAGTCCTTGTTGAATCCCCAACATTTTTGGAACGAATCCATGGGGATATATGTGGACCAATTCATCCACCATGTGGACCATTTCGCTATTTCATGGTGCTAATAGATGCCTCATCCCGAGGGTCACATGTTTGCTTGTTATCTACTCGCAATGTTGCATTTGCCAGGCTCCTTGCTCAGATCATTCCGTTACAAGCATATTTTCTAGATTATCCAATCAAGAAGATCCGCCTCGATAATGCTGGTGAATTTACATCTAAAGCCTTTGATGATTATTGCATGTCAGTTGGGATTGAGGTGGAACATCCAATTGCTCATGTACACACACAGTGGTTTAGTAGAAACCTTTATCAAACGACTCCAACTAATTGCTCGACCTTTACTTATAAGGACAAAGTTACCTATTTCTGCTTGGGGACATGCAATTCTACATGCTGCAGCATTGGTTCGTATTCGACCGACTGCTAATCACCAACAGTTACCATTTCAACTTGTACTTAATCAAATTTCAGACATTTCCCATTTAAGAATGTTTGGATGCGCAGTACAAGTTCCAATTGCACCTCCACAACGCACAAAAATGGGCCCTCAACGTCGATTGGGAATATATATTGGTTTTGATTCACCATCAATCATCAGGTATCTTGAACCTTTGACAGGTGATGTTTTTAGAGCAAGATTTGCGGATTGCCATTTTGATGAGGTCAATTTCCTGCCGTTAAGGGGAGATAAGCTACCAAAAGAAGAACGACGTGAAATTATTTGGAATGCATTATCCATGTCTCATCTCGACCCGCGCATTGCTCAATGTGAAAATAAAGTACAGAGAATCACTCATCTTCAGAAGATTGCCACTCAATTGCCTGATGCATTTATAGATGCATTTATAGATACAGTTAAAGTAACCAAGTCCTACATACCGGCTGCAAACACACCAGCAAGGATCAATATACCAATTGGAAAAACTGCTATTATGGCAGCTAATGAATCATCCATGACACACCTGAAGCGTGGTCGACCCTTGGGTTCAAAAGATTTAATTTCCCGGAAGAGGAAAACAAAAGGGCAACAAAACACAAGTTTTAAAGAAATATCACTCTTGAAGAGGCTATTCCCACAATTTCTAAAATAATAACCCCCAAAGAGGAAAATGTCATTGAAGTGACACATGCCCCTGAAGAGGCAATAGTCCCTGAAGAGATACAAAATCATGAAGAGGCACAAGTACTTGTAAATGATGAAATTTTCATAAATTATGCATCCATAGGGGAATTGTGGGACCGTACAGAAGTGGTTATTAATGATGTATTTTGCTTTGCAGTAGTCACATAAATTTTAAAAGATGATGATTATTATGAATCACGCAGTGTGAATGAATGTCGCAATAGACATGATTGGTCAAAGTGGAAATAAGCAATCCAAGTAGAATTGGATTCTCTAGCAAAACGCAAAGTATTTGGGCCCGTAGTCCCAACACCCAATGATGTGAAACCTGTAGGTTACAAAAGAGTGTTTGTAAGAAAACGTAATGATAAAAATGAAATTGTTAGATACAAAGCACGTTTTGTGGAACAAAGTTTCTCACAAAGACCTGGGTTTGATTATGAAGAAACGTATTTACCTGTGATGGATATTATTACGTTTTGATAGTTAATTAGTTTGTTAGTCTCAGAAGGACTAGACATGCATCTCATGGACGTAGTTACTGCATATTTGTGTGACATGCTAGAAAATGATATTTATACGAAAATCCTTGAAAGATTTCAATTGCCTAAAGTAAATACATCACAACCACGAAATATGTACTCAATTAAGTTGAGATGATCATTATATGGATTAAAACAATCTGGAAGAATGTGGTATAATCATCGCAGTGAGTATTTGATCAAGGATGGGTATATTAACAATCCTATATGCCTATGTGTTTTTATAAAGAAATCAGAATTAAGATTTGCCATCGTTGCAGTATATGTTGATGATATACATTTATTTGGGACTCCTGAAAAGCTCACATAAGCGGCTAAATATTTGAAGGATGAGTTTGAGATGAAAAACTTAGGAAAAACTAAATATTGTCTTGGCCTACAAATCGAGTATAAGTTTAATGGAATTCTCATACATCAGTCAACATATATCGAAAAGGTCTTGAAGCGATTTAACATGGATAAAACACATCCATTAAGTTCTCCAATTGTTGTTAGATCCCTTGAAGCTAAGAAAGATTCTTTTCGTCCAAAGGAAGAAAATGAAACACTTCTTGGTCCTGCAGTACCATATCTTAGTGCAATTGGTGCTTTGTTATACTTAGCACAGTGTACAAGGCCAGATATTGCATTTTCAGTTAATTTGTTGGCAAGATTCAGCTCTGTACCAACTCGACGACACTGGAATGGCATGAAACATATATTACGTTACCTTTGTGGGACTACAGATTTGAGTTTTATTTTATTTAAAGGAATCAACTCTTGCAGGATATGCAGATTCTGGATACCTTTCTAATCCTCACAAAGCCCGTTCACAAACAGGGTATGTATTTACATGTGGCAATACTGCAATTTCTTGGCAATCGGCTAAGCAGACTTTGACTGCCACTTTCTCTAATCACTTTGAGATAATTGCACTTCATGAAGCAAGCCGTGAATGTGTATGGTTAAGATCAGTAGTACAACACATTCGAAATGCATGTGGGTTATCTTTGATTTCAAGCACTCCAACAACAATTTATGAAGACAATGATGCGTGTATTGAACAAATCAAAGAAGGATACATCAAAGGTGACAAAACCAAGCATATTTCACCAAAGTTTTTCTTCACTCACGAACTCCAGAAAAGTCATGAAATTGAAGTGAAGCAAATACGGTCTAGTGATAATGTTACAGATTTATTTACCAAAGCTTTGCCATCATCAACATTCAAGAAATTGACATATGATATCGGGATGCGTTGTGTTTGTGATCAGTTAAGTTGATACTCATCGGGGGGAGTATTATCATCAAGTCAACTGCTTATCTGGACATATGCACGCTGTGCTCTTTTTACTTCGTCCAAATTTTGTCCCACTGGGTTTTACTGGCAAGGTTTTAACAAGGCAATTTATGTAGTGCGTCCAACATCACTATAAGATTTACAAAATGTTATACTCTTTTTCCTTTGCTACATTTTTTCCCATATGATTTTTTCTAGCAAGGTTTTAATGAGTCACATTATCTTAGCGTGGTGGACATCCAATGGGGAGTGTTGTAAATATGGTGGATGACCACCCATTTTCTTCCTATGTAAGAGCATTTCCAATTGTCTCCTCTAAAGCTAAAGCTAAAGCTAAAGCCAAATATGGCTGAATGCATAAAAAACAGCTCTCCAATGGTTCAGTTATCTGCTCAGCCAAAATTTTGTTGAGCAAAAACTTCAGCCAAATTTGGCTATTACTTTAGCTCAGCAAAAAATTCCATGTCACCGTATGGTTGGCAAATCCCAACCATATCCCTTACAGCAAACACACACAAAACAGCAAATTTGGCACCCAAACAACAAATCCCAATTCCAATCATACCCAATAAATCATAGTGCAAACAGCAAAGAAATACTTCAATTTATAGCATTCAACGGGTAAAAAAATTTGGGGGAAAATAAAAAAATACATACCAAAATTGAAAAACAATCCATGCCCAATATTGTCGGAGAAATTCATGTGTCGCGATAGGGAGACAGAGATCCGGAGATAGAGCAGCTCACCGCCGGCGGTGATCCATCCAACGGTTCCTCTAGCAGCTCACCAGAGATCACCTTCATGATGTTGTGTTGCGATCGGGAGAGAAGATTGGGATCGCCGCCGGTGAAGTCCAACCGTTCGGAGTGTGAGAAAGAGAGAGAGAGATGGAGCATCGAGGCTCACCGCCGGCGGTGATCCTTCCTTGGGCTGTGCCGCGATTGGGAGAGGGAATGAGAACTAGAGAGCGTGTGTCGCGATTGAGAGAGAGAGAGAGAATCTGATGAGGATCGAGAGAGACCCGCGAGAGAGATTGAAAGATCGAGAGAGATGGAGGATCGAGAGAGATGGGGGATATTTTTTAGAGGGTCGAGAGAGATGGAGAGGGCGTGAGAGAGATGGAGGATGGAGAGGATCGAGAGAGGGAGATATTTTTGCCCTCCCACTGCCTGTATGACTGATATGAACCAACTTTTTTTTTTTGTTTTTATTTTATTTGTTTCTTCTACAAACGGTCACAAACGGCTTTATTCCAAACGGCTCTTTTAATTTTTCTATTTAAACCTCACATTGGTGCTTCAATTGCACCCATTCCATCCACTTCATTTAAGCTTCAAAGGGTCACCAAAAAAAGGTATTTTATATTTTATTTCTTCATTTTTTTTTTAGTTAATTCTATCATTCTTTTTTTTTTTTTTTTTTTTTTTT
>JAESVK010000669.1:3079667-3108433 GCA_017140935.1 Hamamelis virginiana | reverse complement strand
TTTTTTTTTGTTTTTGTTTTACCATATAGTATGCTATTAATTTAATTTAAGGTATTTTAGATTATATTTCTTCAAAAAAAAAAATTGATATATTTCTTCCATCCACTTTTTATTTATTTATTTTTTTCACCATATAGTATGCTATTGGCATAATTTATCTTCATTTTATATTGTATTTCTTCATTGAATTTTTTTTTTTTTAGGAAAAAAAAATCAATTGTGTCAACTTCACAATCGAGGGGAAGGCGAGGAAAATCATTCTCTATAGAGGAGGACGAAGCTCTATGCCACGCTTGGCTAGCCATTAGCCAAGATCCTGCGATTGGTGTTGGTAAAAAAGATACTCATTTTTGGAGCCGTATTTTTCAACATTTTTCAACAGCTATGAATGGGAAAGACCCGCGAACATTATGTTGGATTCAAAATCGTTGGGAGAAAATTCGATTTTCCTGTTCCAAGTATCATGGGTGCCTCTCACAAATAGAGCACAGACACTTAACTGGAACCATCCAAGCAGACAAGGTGATATTTATTCTTGTATTCATAGTAGGCTTATTTTGATATTTTTTAATTCTAAATTTATTTCATATCCCTCTGTAGGTTACTCAAGCAAAAATTATGTATGTAAAGGAAAATGACGAAAAACCTTTTAATCTTGATTATTGTTGGAAAATACTTCAAGATTCTCAGAAGTGGTGGATGTTGGAGACACCAGCTGACCCTATGCCCATATCGCCTGGTACAGCTGATTATCCTAGCACACCAATATCTTTGGACTTTGACCATGATCCAAGTCCTTGCAGTATTAACTCTCCCTCAAGGCTACTAAAAGGCCGACCAGAAGAAAAACTGAAAAAGAATCTCGACGGAAGAGTAAATTAGTTGAAGAAGATGACTCTGAATTTATTAGTTTGTTATAGAAGTTTAACCAAAATGCTAAAGAGTCAAAAATCGAGAAGAAACTGCTTGAAGAACAAATATATGCAAATCTCAAGGCAGTTGAAGCAAGGGAGCAAATGAAATTGGCTGTACTTGAGACTACAGAACTAAGGGAACAAATGAAGCATGACTCTGAAATTATGGCTTTGGATATCACAAACATGAGCCCCGAACTGCAACATTATTACCAGATGCTTAAGAATGAGATTATGGCCAAAGTGTATGCACGTTCAAGCAGCTCCCAGTTTTATACTCCCTCCCCTCCAGATGCGCAAGAATGAGATCACCATATTATCTTTTATTTTTATATTAACGGAAAGGAGAGGGGTACCTCCTGTTGTGTAGCTCATATGCATAGCAGGCTTTTTTTAAATGAATGAACCTTTAAATTTTAAGACATTAAAGACATAGTATCTCAAATAAGAACACAATGCAATAAAAACATAATTTAAAATACATAGTAATTAAGACTAATACAAATTCAAAGGATAATATGAAATACATTATAATTAAGACATGGAGAGGGCTATCAATCTCCTTTCTTTGACCAGAGATGTTCAATTAGATCATTGCGAAGTGCATGATGGGTTGCAAGAGATCGGATATCTTGTGCACGATTCATGTAAGCCTCAAACAGAAGTGTGGAGTATTGTGACAAGTGAACTGGATTGTCCATATCATGTGCATCATATTCGCCAGTAGGAGGCTCAACTACTTCACCATTGTTATCCTCAACACGCTCATATTCTATTATCATATTATGCAAAATAATACATGTCTTTATGATGCTACTAAGATCTTCTCGACGCCAATATCGCGCCGGACCTCGAACAATCACAAAGCGTGCTTGCAGAACCCCAAATGCCCTTTCAACATCTTTTCGAAAACTTTCTTGTTTTTTGGCAAAATGTCGCTTCTTTGGGTTAGTAGCGTCAGTAATTGTCTGCACAATTGTTGCCCATGGCAGATATATACCATCGGCAAGATAATATCTCATGGTATATTCATGACCATTTATGATAGTTCATAGCAGGCGCACGTCCATCCCTGAGATCAGCGAAGACATTAGAAGCGTCAAGCCCATTAATATCGTTGTTGGACCCAGGCATGCCAAAAAAAGCATGCCATATCCACAAGTCATAAGAGGCCACCGCCTCGAGCACAATTGTCGGCCTATGAGTATGGCCAGTGTACTGTCCATGATAGGCGGTCGGACAATTCTTCCATTCCCAATGCATGTAATCTAAACTGCCCAACATGCCAGGAAACCCACGCTGCTCCCCTTTATTTAGTAACCTCTGAATGTCTGAAGCATTAGGCGATCTAAGGTATTCTTGCCCAAAAACATCGATAATCCCTTTGCAGAATTTCTTCAAGCACTCAATAGTTTTGCTTTTAGCAATTCTAACATATTCATATACAGCATCAGCAGCCATACCATATGCGAGCATCCGGATCGCAGCTGTCATCTTTTATAGGCCGGATAAACCTAGTTGTCCCGTAGCGTCAAAATATTGGACAAAGTAATCGTCATGCTGTTGTAGATGCTCATAAATACGAAAAAACAGTGGACGATGCATGCGAAATCGACGCCTGAATAAATCAGCACCATATACTGGATCCGGGCAGAAATAATCGTTAATCAGTCGGTCGTTATCAGTAACTCTATCACGATCAATGTATCGCCGCCCGCTTGTAGAACCACCATGTATAGGTTGTTGATTTCTGAGTCGCATTTTCCTTCTTTGATAGTTGATTGCCATGAGCATCATCGTATTGTTTCTTTCCTCTTCATCAGATGAATCTGATGAAAAATCTCCACTTGCATTCTCATCACAAGAGTTACTCATTTTTTTTTACAGAAGTCAAAGTATGTAGATGTCTTATTTATAGAGATGGAGCTCTCATTTATCAAGAATGAAGAATGTACTAAAAATTCAGCTTTTCCTTTAAAAGAGATGCATGTGACTATGTATTGTCATCTCCAAATCTCATCCATGACATACCAAAGGACGATTCTGATTTTGCTTTATTTTTCTCATTTATCAAGAATGTACTAACAATTAAGCTTTTACTTGAAAAAAATATGCATATGACTATGTATTGTCATGTCCAAATCCCATCCATGTCATACCAAAGGACGAATCTTTTTTTGCTTTATGATTCTCATTTATCAAGAATGTACTATGAATGCAGCTTTTACTTGAAAAAAATATGCATATGACTAAGTCTTGTCATCTCCCAATCCCATGCATGACCAAAAAAAAAAAAAAATTAAAAAAAGGAAATGTACTTTGTTTCATCTATCTCAGTTATCAAGAATGTATTATAATTGCTGAAGAGTCAAAAATTGTGAAATTCATGTGATTAAGAACGAAGGAGCTCAAATTGAATCCCAACTTTTCGTTGTTTTTTTTTTTTTTTAATTATTTTTTTTTTCAATAAAACACTCACAGTGCGTTGTGATAATGAAATTTTCTTATCTATGACAACGGAACACGAATTGAATATATTATGTAATTTTAAAAAATTAAAAAATTTGAAGTTTTAATTTTTTTTGTTTTTTTTTTTTCGGTTAAATTTGGATAATTGTGGTGGGAGATAGAAGAATGTATAATTGTGTAATTATTATGGATGAATAGGGGTAAATTGGAAAAATGTAGTTAAGCTAAAAAAATGAAGGATGCACCATTGGAGCTCGTCTAACGAAAGCTATAGCTAAAAACACTGTAGCAAGCTAAAATGACACTGTAGCAAGCTAAATTTGGCTTTAGCTCCCCAAATTTAGAGGAGACCATTGGAGATGCTCTAACCCCCTCAAACTTTAAGGCTTGTAACCCCCTCTATCCCTTGTAATCTATACCCATTTGTCTCTCCATATTTAATCTTGTAAGCCTATAAAAGGATGACTTAGGCCCTTTGAATAACACACATGCAAGACAATATTTTCTTCTCCTATCTCTTCTATTTTAGTTTTTCTTACTTTTATAAAACCAATTTTTTTTAATTATTTTTTGAAAATACGTAATTAGGAACTGTTTTCTAATGATGGATCTGGTTAAGGAACTTTGAAGTCTTATAAGGGCTTTCTAGGTTCTATCCTGCATTTTTCCATTTCAGGTATTGGACTGGACATACGACCACATTATATATTTTTAGAGCCTTTTAAGGTGGCTGCCTTGTATTGCTTAGCCTTGAAAGGTAGGATAGAAGAATAAATCCTTAAACAATGGTTTGTACTATATGAATCTTGGATAGATTAGGTGGTTAATAAAAAAAACAAATTGTGCTATGGAAAGTCTTCAAATACCACATTGTTTTGTTGTAGCGGTAATTTGTGATTATTATAAAGTGGATGACATAAATTCAAAGTTTATTTATATATACATCAAATGATAATAATAATAACAACAACAACAATGATGATGATCTTGAGTTTGGCACAAAGCATGGACTCACTTGTCGGCAAGTATAAAGGTTAAAAGGTACAAGACGCATCCTTAATGATATATTTCTCTCTTCTATAAAGAAAGAGATTATGAATTCGAACGTTGAAGCAAATTTTGCTATTAGAAAAACGAGTTCAGAAAGTATCAACTCACTCATCCACAAGTATAAAACCCAAATCCCTAATGATATATTTCTCTTTGTATATAGAAAGAGATTAGGAATTCGAAAGTTGAAACCCATTTTACTATTTAGAAAAATGATTTGGGGTCCTCACCTGTGGAATGAGCTGGAGGGATGGGAATTAACGAGAACAAAAAAAAAAAAAAAAAAAAAAACCAAAAACTATGTGCATACACAAAATCCATTATCACAGTTTTGGCCAAGTGTCAACAGGGATGAAATTCCTAAATCCTTGTACCGAAACCAAAATCATGATTATCTCACTTTCTCATTAGTGAGAGTAAACCTGTCAAAGTAAACATGGATCAATACTAATAATGCTTATCTTCCCTCAATTATTGGATAATAATTTGGTAAGTTTATACAGTCTTATAACTTTTTATGTGTCTTAAAATTTGAAACTACACATTTGTACTTGACAGTTTCAAATTTTATCATTACGTTATACAATTAATTAGCTCTATAATATTTAACCAAATTTGTCATAAACTTATCAAGCACTGCTAATTCATTTCTTTCTTGCTACCCAAACATTCTGAATTTTGTTCCTTACTTCACACAATTCATTTTCTTTTTTCCTCTTGTCTCATTGGACCAAACATAACTTGCAATCCTCACATTCCCAAAACTCAACCTTCAAAAATTTCCCAACTTCACTTTCACTTCCAATCCAATCTTGTCCCTCTCCATTCTCCATTCTCCATTCTCCATTCTCCAACCAAACCTTCCCCTTCTTTTCTGTCTTCTGGTTTTTGAGTTTGGGTCAGAACTTTTCATAATAAAATAGTCAACTGCCTCCTTTTCCTCCCACTTGCCTTCCACCAAATCCCAACTAACTCATTCAATCCTTCTCTTTCTCTCTCCCGGTAAATAGGTAATTAAAAATTGTTTCAAGCCTCATCTGGGAATGTTGAAGAAAATTAGAAGAAGAGTCAAAACCTTAATCTGCAAGAGTTTCAAAAAACCTAACAAACGCTATAAACCCCCCAATGACCCTCTCCCTTCCCCTTCACCTCCATCTTCACCTCCCGAAACTCCCACACCACCACCTACAATGTCACCACCACCACCACAGTCACAATCCCACAAACCAAACTTCCCTTTTCTTTTCCCCCAAACACAATCTTCAGTCCTCCCTGACCCTTCTCCTTTCTTCTCATCTCACCTTTCATCCCCACTCCCCACCAACTCTTTCTTCCAAAACTTTGTCCTAAAGAATGGTGATCAACCAGAGTATATCCACCCATACCTCATCAAATCCTCTCTCTCCTCACTTTCTCTCTCCTACCCATCTATTTTCTCCAACTCCTCCTTCACGTACCAAATCTTTACCCCTGATTTCACCATTTCTGCATCTGATAAGACCCACCCAGATTCAAACAGACCCCATGTAATCTCTTCTTTCAGTGACCTCAGTGTCACTCTAGACCTTCCTTCTAGCAATCTTCGCTTCTTCTTGGTCAGGGGAAGCCCATATCTGACGTTTGCCGTCTCCGGCGGTACTGCGCTTTCGTTTTCCACCGTGCATGCTATCCTTTCATTTTCTTCCAACAGTTCGCTCACCAAGTACACCATTAAGCTTAATAATAACCAGACATGGCTGTTATATTCCTCTTCACCGATAAATTTGACCCATGATATCTCTTTGATAAGTTCTGATGAGTTTTCTGGCATAATTCGGATTGCAATATTGCCGGATTCTGACCCACGATATGAAGCAATCCTCGATCGATTCAGTTCTTGTTATCCGGTATCCGGTGATGCTGTATTCACTAAGCCATTTTCTTTGGAGTACAAATGGGAAAAGAAAGGATGGGGTGACTTGCTATTGCTAGCACACCCTCTCCATCTTCGGCTTTTATCAGCCGACGAAGGAGGACGTACTGTTCTTGAGGATTTCAAGTGCAAAAGTATTGATGGTGAGCTTGTGGGTATTGTTGGTGATTCATGGGTTTTGAAACCAGACCAAGTTTCTGTTACTTGGCATTCGATTAAAGGTATCAAAGAGGAATCATTTCCCGAAATTGTTTCTGCTCTTTCCAAAGATGTTGATGCTTTGAATTCCACATCAATATCGACGAATTCATCTTATTTTTATGGGAAATTGATTGCAAGAGCGGCGAGGTTGGCATTGATTGCTGAAGAGGTATGTTTTCCTGATGTTATTCCGGCAATCATGAAGTACTTGAAGAATACAATTGAGCCGTGGTTAGATGGGAATTTTTCCGGGAATGGTTTTCTTTATGATAGCAAATGGGGTGGAATTGTCACTAAACAAGGATCATTGGATTCTGGTGCAGATTTTGGCTTTGGAATTTACAATGATCACCATTATCATTTGGGTTACTTTCTTTATGCAATTGCAGTGCTTGCAAAGATTGACCCAGCATGGGGGAGGAAGTATAGACCACAAGCTTATTCGCTTATGGCAGATTTTATGAACTTAGGCAGGCGATCGAATTCATGTTATCCACGTTTGAGATGCTTTGATTTGTGGAAATTGCATTCTTGGGCTGGTGGACTAACTGAATTTGCGGATGGGCGGAATCAGGAGAGCACAAGCGAAGCAGTTAACGCTTACTATTCAGCTGCTTTGATGGGATTAGCCTATGGAGACACGCATCTTGTCGCCACTGGATCAACACTTGCAGCAATGGAGATACAGGCAGCTCAAACATGGTGGCATGTGAGAGAGGGAGATATTATGTATAGTGAAGATTTCACTAGGGAGAATAGGATGGTGGGTGTTTTGTGGGCTAACAAGAGGGACAGTGGACTTTGGTTTGCTCCGCCGGCTTGGAGAGAGTGTAGGCTGGGAATTCAGGTGCTACCATTATTGCCAATCACAGAAGTTTTATTTTCTGATGTTGGGTTTCTGAGAGAGCTTGTGGGATGGACACTGCTGGCTTTGGGAAGGGAAGGAGTTGGAGAAGGGTGGAAGGGATTTGTGTATGCCATTGAAGGGATATATGACAAACAAGGGGCGATGGAGAAGATAAGGAACTTGAATGGATATGATGATGGGAACTCGCTAACGAATCTGTTATGGTGGATTCACAGTAGAAGTGATGAAGTGGATGAAGGATGTGAGAGAGGTGGGAGATACTGCTGGTTTGGTCACTATTGTCACTAATTTGGTTGCCTTATATTTGCTATGAAGTTGAATATGATACAAATAATGGAGTTGTTGTGTGAGAGTACCCGTGAAGAGAACCTCTCTCTTTGGAGGACACCTATTTGGGCATTGTTGACCGGTTTGCTCTCTGTTCTTTGTATATCATTTACAGTTTGAGTTTCTACACAAATATCAAAATAAAATTAATTATATTTCTGCTTAAAGTTTGAAAACAGCTGACCCTCAATAGGTTTTCTAGAACTTGTTGCCCGTTCATAATGTTCATTCATTCTCGGTAATTGACTGTATTGAAGAGTGAATAGTCCATATTTTCAGTTAATAAATGATTTTTTCAATTTGTACCTTTTTGTGCTGCATCATATGAAGTACAGTGAACCATCTTCATCTGATGTTAAAACTCTACAACAAAGCACAGAGAGTATTAGATAAAACAAGAACAGAGAGAGATGATTCTAGGAAACTCACACTACATTACCATAACTGTTCACAGCACAAAATATTGTTACAGAGTACTTTGTGAATGATGACAAATTCTAAAATCATTCCCAAACAAACCTCTTCTTCATGATGGTAAGCCACTTTCTGGGAAATAGGGTGGCTGTTTGTCTCATCTATCCCATGTCAGCATACTGACTTTGCAAACATAACAAAACCCAGCATCTTAACCACTAATATGTTTGCAATCTCATGTAAAGTTGCCCGAATGAAGCTTAAAACAGGAATCTGCACTGTTACCAAACTTATGTGGATCCAACCACGATCTTATAATCTTATAATAAGAACAAGAGATCTTTCTCGATCAATCCCTTTGCCCCTCATTCCTTGAGAATCAGAAAGATCCACTGCAAAAGCTGCAAACTGCAACAGACCCAACCATGGTTTCGATCATATCAGAAGAAACACATTCATAAATGTATTAGACTCCAAAGTTTCCTCAATTTTGCTCCTCAAGTAACCTTATTGGCTCATGGCGTAAAATTAAACTCCAAAATGGGAAACCTAGTTGCCAAATTCATTTGGATGCTAAATTATCCTTTCCTTTCCTGTGTCTTATTGGCAAGAATGAAGCCTAAAGTGTTCATAAATGCATTAATTCAGTTAATTTCCTGCTCCAAGCTATACATCATGCTTCCAGGACTCCGTAATAGTGATTTCATGGCTGTTTCTTTTGTTAATTTAGCTTTTGATCTTTCCAAGTCACCCCACTACAAAGTTGTTTATGTTTGGGATTACAAATCGGGGTCCGAACAATATTATCTGCCTGATATCTGTCTCCTGATTGAGATTTGTTCCTCTGCGACGGGTGTTTGGAGGGTCTCTGGTTATCCTTTCACTACAACTATTAATTTTAATGATGGGTTTTTCTGGAATGTTGCTATTCACGGGATAACCAATTCACAGACTTCCTTGTGTTTTGATGTTGATCAAGAGCGACTTTAAGAAATGCCTATGCCTCCAATTCTGATTATTTCAATGAGAGAAATGTTGGGCATTTCGGGGATTCTTGGGACCATTTGCATCTTGTTGAAATTTACAGTCCTCGCACTACACATTTTAATGTTTATGAGATAGAGAGAGACTACTCAGGTGGTTTGTGAAGTATAATGTTGAGCTTGATACAAATACAACTGCATTCCTTGAGATGATAATTTGGAGCAATTTTGATCAACTCAATTACTATGACTTTGCTATAATTTATCTGGTTCGGGACTTCGGGGACATAGACTTATTCCTGGTGCTGCAGGTACCTGGTAAGGCCATACGTTTTAATCTTAAGAATGGCACTTCCAAGAAGCTTTTTGATATTGACAACACAGGTATTGTGGATTCTTTGGGACCAGTTGTTTCAGTTCTGATCAATGTATGGAAAGTAATTGTGTTTAGCAGTAAGTCTTTCCCAAAGTTTCTCTGTATTTTCATGATTTCATCATTCTTGTATTAAGCATTTTTGTTGTAAGCGTACTGCAAAACTTCTTGTTTGTACTGTTACTTCCACTTAAACTTAATGTTTGCACTATTAATTTCACTTATAATTTAACTAAGCTACTCTTCTTTTTTCTCTTGTTTAAGAGTTCAATGAGTTTTGGATGAATTAGTTTTGATATAAATCAACTGATTGTGGGTTTCTTCTAGCAAGTCCTAAATATTGGGTACAATTTAACAGTAATAATTTAAGATTCCTGCCCTGAAGGATTAGGCTCGTGAGGTTAGTTTTCTTAATTTGTATGAATGAGTCCATGATTATATAATTCTTGTTAATTTAGCTTTTGATCCTCACTACAAGGTTGTTTGTGTTTGTAACTGTGATTTGCCACTTGATTGATATCAGATTGAGATTTATTCGTCTAAGACGCAACCTTTGAGGGGTCTCTAGCGATCCTTTCACTGCACATGTTAATACTAATTTTCATGTTTTTTTTTTTTTTTTGAATGGTGCTATTCATATGATATGCCCTCGGGGAACTTCCTTATGTTACAATGTGAATCAAGAGCTACTTCAAGAATGCTGACGCCACCCATTCTCGATGGTTGGGGATGAAAGGAGGTTTAGGTATTTGGGCAGTCTCAGGACTATTTGCATCTTGTTGCGATCTACGGCCCTCGCATTACACAGTTCAATGTCTATGGGATGGATGGTTTGTGAAGTACGTGTTGACCTTGATGCAGTTCCAAGTGCATTTCCAGAGATGATTCAAAGCTAGCTTGACCCTTTGGAATTGCATTACTACGCGATTGCTATACTTTGTCTTGTTCAGGGAGAAATTGACGAAAAGTCATTTCTGGTGCTGCACATTCCTGGTAAGGCCATTCGTTAAAATCTAAAAGATAAGTCTTATTAGAAAGCTTTGTGATTTTGCTCCTGTTTGTGTTGATATTGAAGGTTCTTTGAGACTCCGATGGAACCTTCGGATGGTTTGATGCTTACCAATACATTGAAAGTCTCTCTTGTGTTTGACAATATTTCTTTTCCATACTTGTTTGTATTGATTGTGTTTTCATCATTGTTGATGTTATGGTTGTAGGTGTTGAATATTCAAGCATTTTGGTTGTAATGTTGCGTGATTATAAGGGTGGTGCACAATTTCTCATACGTACAGTTATGTTTTCTTGTTCTTTCTAATACTATTCCTCACTTATCAAAAAGTTGTCAAGTTATCATTTTTAATAATAGCGTGAAATAATTCTAAGGTCATAAATTATTTCATAAAGTGGAGGCCCCATATGCTTGGTGATAATGATGAATTGCTAAAATAAGATTAGATGAATGCTTCAGCTTAATAATTATAGTCGGGTTTGAGAGAAAAAATGTAGATGAGGTCACTTTCAAAATTTCCTGTGTGTCTGTGTGTGTGTGTGTATGTGTGTGTGTGTGTATGTGTGTATATAATTGCTTCTTGGAAAATTACGGGACCACTAACACAAAAGCCAATAACATTGGCTGCTTCCACTCTCATTCCCTAACTGCTTCTATGAAAGATCATGTTCTATCTTCTAGATACACATCTAATATTGATGACATATACTGTAAGGTTAAGTTCTTGTTTGGTAATCCATTCTTGATGATTAATCTAATTTGATAATGTCACATAAAAATCTCTCAGTTCATGAGTTCTTTTCTCCTGCTTGATTTGACGTTTACATGTCGATCTTTTGAGCTGTAAAAGTTAAAAAGCATTTCTTTGCACTAACATTAAGTTATAATCTTTGTCGAGTAAAACACAAATTCCTCTTTTTCCCAAAGTCGGCTTCTTCATGCATTCATGCCAATCCAATAACAAAAAAGCTTGTAGTCATTACGCCAATCTAAAAAAACAAAGCTCAGAACAAGTACTCTTTCTTTATTTATTTTTTTCTTTTTTTTTTAAAAGCTTTGCAAGCTCTTTCCTGATCATTCCACCCTACATGCATATTTATGTAATTTATGTTTAGGAGAGTCCAGAGGTCAGAGATTTTTAAGCTCAAGAAAACAGAAAGTTGAACTTTTGGATTGTTTTGCGTTTCTTGTTTGTTTGAAACTAATTCAGATATTAAGAGCAATTTAGGGATGCCTTTTGTATTTTGTATATGTTGGACCTGTAATCAATGTCAGTTATATGTAAAAAGTTTTCTTGTCAGATCTTTTGTTACTTTCTTTAGTCTCTTACATGGATGCTCGTAGTCTCTTACATGGATGCTCGTAAGGTGTCTTATTACTTAGTTAACCAAGCCAGCTAGTTTAAGGGGAGTTATGGAATTTGGGAATTGTGGGACTGTTGCTATGAGGTTGCCATTTTTACTCTGGAAGTCCTCTTGAAGTGGCTGGGGGTTGATTTGGACAAAGCAACTTGTGTTGGATTTTTTATCAGCATTCAGATTTGATACTCATCTGATCTTTGGGAACTGAACATGTTACTTTGTCCCGTGCCTTCCAGGCTTCCCTTCTTTCTGCTAATACATCGTCAGAAACCTTTCCCCCTGCAAGATCCTAGTTTCTCTGCTACACTGCAGGAGGGATGAAACATTTTTTGGGCCCTCTCCCATTTAATTAAAAAGATAATTTTTAACTGATTATTCAAGTTCTTTTGGGTTGGTTTGCAGCCTAGATTTTGGCATTACAAACTGCAATGTAGGATGGATTCTTCTAACTCCTTCAATCCCCAAAAATGGTATCCACATGTTTGTTTTTATTAAAGGAAAGAAGATTATCCTGCATGCAATCCGTGTACAGATTTGAATTAGAGTGATTGAGGGCATAATATTCGGTATTTATGGTTTCTATGGTTTCGAATAATTATAGGAGTTCTTGTTGTAATTAGCAATTAATCAATATACATATACCTAGAATAGCTTTTCCTTAATCTGTATATAAAGATATGTAATTGATACTGAATAATATACAGAGCAATTCTCCATCCTTTTCTCATTTCTTTTTCATGGTATCAGAGCACTGATACTGGTGACTTGAAATAAAAAAAACACCTTCCGCTACAAACACAACACTATGAGCGAAACAAAAACCACATAGACGTCAATTGATGTTTCAGACCCGCTTGTTTTGCATCACTCGGATCATCCGGGGATGATTCTTGTCTTAAAACCACTTAAAGGATACAACTATGGGCAATGGAGTCGTGCCATGCGCATCAGCCTTAGCGCAAAGAACAAAATTAGATTTATAAATGGATCCATTAAAGCACCAACGTCCACGGATCCGAAATTTCATATATGGCAACGATGCAATGACATGGTCTTGTCATGGATCCTAAACACAATCCACCTTGATCTAGCATGTAGCATTATCTATGCCGAGACAGCAGTCGAAGTTTGGAAAGATCTCAAAGAGAGGTTTTCACAAGGAGATGACTCCATAATATTTCAAATTCGACAAGAAATTGTCGAACACTGATAGAAACAACAATCCGTCTCTATTTATTACACCAAGATGAAGGCTCTTTGGGTTGAGTTGGCTTCATATCATGAGCCCCTTTGCTGTAGCTGTGGAGGATTAAAAGCCCATGCTGAACGAGAAGAAAAGGAAAGGGTCATGCAATTTATTATGGGGCTGAATGAATCATATACAGCCATCCGCGGATCAATCTTGATGATGAGACCTCTACCAGACACTTGCAAAACCCATGCACTTGTGCTCCAACAAGAACGACAAGCTGATGTCGCCGCCAATCGTGAAGCAAATACTGGCCACCATGCGATGCAATCCTCCCATGTAGCCCAAACGAATCGACCTCTCACAATGCAAGAAAATGGCCCTCCGAGAAGGCAGCTTAAGTGTAGCTATTGTGAACGAGAAGGCCATCTTGTTGATCGTTGTTTTCACTTGCATGGATTCTCAGTGGGTCACAAATTGCACGAGAAGAATGTGAAGCCAAAAGGAAAAAGGTTGCCGCTCACAATATTCAATCCGATATTGTTGAACCACCCAAAATACCAACTAAAGGGGAGGCAATGTTCACTATCGAGGAGTACAATCAACTCATGGCATTGCTTCGCAAAGGCAATGGTAATGATCAGCCATTTGCAAATGTCACAGGTACATTCACACCCACTTGTAATACTACTTAACATGGTCAGTTTTCGACTATATATTGGATTGTGGATAGCGGAGCAACATACCATGTATCCAAATCCTCATCAACACATAATTAATCAGACACTCATTGTGGTTTTGTTGGGTTGCCTGATGGGGGTAAAGCAGAGATTAAATCCACAGGGTCTATCAAACTTTTTTCCGAATTTGTTCTTGATGGAGTGCTCCATGTGCCTAAATTTCGAGTTAATTTGTTATCGGTTAGCAAACTGACTCAAGCATTGAGATGTAGTGTAATTTTTTATCCCGATTTTTGTGTGGTGCAGGACGTGGTTACGAAGAAAACGATTGGCCTGGGCGAGCAATATAACGGGCTGTACTATCTCAAACCAAGCCAAAATCCACACCTTGCTCATAACGTCAACCGTACCTCAAGCTTTTGGCATCAACGACTGGGACACCCTTCATCCGCTCCTCTTCAAGAATTATCAAAGAGAATTTCAGAAATATTTTTTGATTCTCAGCATGTTTGTGATGTTTGTCCATTAGCTAAACAAACACGTTTTCCATTTACTTACAGTTCCATTTCATCAGTTGCACCTTTTGATTTGATTCATTGTGATATTTGGGGATTTCACAGAGTTAATTCTCATATCGGGGCAAGATATTTTTTGCCCATTGTGGATGATTTTTCTCGTTTTACTTGGGTTCATCTTATGATTTTTAAGTCTGAGACACAACCTTTATTGAAATCTTTCTTTTCTTGGGTCAAAACTCAATTTAATCGTGAGACTAAAGCTCTTTAATCTGATAATGGGAATGAATTCACATCCATGCATTCCTTTTTTAATGATCATGGAACTTTTTTTTCAGCACTCTTGCACCAGCACACCTCAACAAAATGGGGTAGTAGAGCGAAAACCCCATCATCTCTTAAATATGGGGCGTGCACTTCGATTTCCATCAAATATACCTTTGAAA
Source organism: Hamamelis virginiana (assembly GCA_017140935.1). Lineage (NCBI taxonomy): Eukaryota > Viridiplantae > Streptophyta > Magnoliopsida > Saxifragales > Hamamelidaceae > Hamamelis > Hamamelis virginiana. The sequence continues at coordinate 3,093,722 of JAESVK010000669.1, read as the reverse complement.
TTATGGGGAGAAAGCGTACAAACAACCTGTTATCTCATCAATCGACTACCAACACCTTTACTGTCACACAAATCGCCCTATAAAGTTTAACACCAAAAGCCACCCGTCTATTCACATATTCGAGTTTTTGGCTGTTTATGTTATGCAACTAACCTCACACCTATGCACAAATTTGATGTGCGCGCTTGACGGTGCATATTTTTTGGCTATCCTCTTGGTCAGAAAGGGTATTGAGTGTATGATTTGGACATAGAAAATTGTCACCTCTCGAGATGTCTTCCACGAACACATTTTTCCTTTTTCTACATCCCCACAAGAAGATAAGTTTGATTATCTAGTTTTACCCGTACCATTTGATGGAGACGCACCCTCTTTTCCTGTTAACCCACAAACACCAACAACCATCCAAACACATTCAACACCAGCTCACTGCTACAGCCTACTACCACGTCCCAATCATTCTTCAGAAGGTGTTGTGTTTGTAGCAGAAGGGTTTATTTATTTATTTATTTATTTCAGGTCACCAGTATCGATGCTCTAATACCATAAATACCGAATATTATGCCCTCAATCACTCTAATTCAAATCTATACACGGATTGCATGCAGGATAATCTTCTTTCCTTTAATATTCCCCCTCAAGTCGGAGCGTGAATGTCAAGAACTCCCAACTTGCTGAGGTGTGATAGAAAAACTACTTGTCCCAGTGGCTTTGTGAATATATCAGCAACTTGCTTTCCCGTTTGGACATAGGCTGTCTCTATCTCCCTATTTTGAATTCGCTCACGTACTGTGTGGCAATCCAACTCAATGTGTTTATTTCGTTCGTGATATATTGGATTTACAGCAATATGCATGGCTGCTTGATTATCACAGAACAATTTGGCAGGATCATGGTGTTCAATACGTAAGTCTCGTAAAAATACCTTAGCCAGGTGAGCTCGCAAGTGGCGGCTGCCATAGACTTGTATTCGGCTTCTGCCGATGATCTTGACATGATGGCTTGCTTTTAACTTTTACAGGACACGAGCTTTCCCAAGGAATACACAATATCCTGTCACCGATCGTCGAGTAGTAGGACATCCGGCCCAATCTGCATCGCAATAGCTACTTAGTTTCAATTGTCCATGGGATGGAAAGAACAACCCTTGACGGGGTGCTTTCTTCAGATATCTAAGAAGACGATGTATAACATCAAGATGAGATCTTCTTGGTTGTTGCATAAATTGACTAAGTGTAGAAACTGCATATGTGATTTCTGGCCTTGTTAATGTGAGGTAGATTAATTTCCCAACTATCTTGCGATAAAAAGTTGGAACCTTGAGGAGATCTCCATCACTTGAACTCAACTTGACATTTTGTTCCATTGGAAAATTGGCAGGTTTTGCACCAAGTAAGCTAGTTTCTTCTATCATGTCTAAGGAATATTTCCGTTGACAAATAGAAATTCCAGCTTTAGAGCGTGCAACTTCAACTCTAAGAAAGAACTTCAAAGGGCCTAGATCTTTAATCCAAAAATGACTGCTACGGAACTTCTTGAGATCATCAATCATTTTTTTATCTCATCAATCGACTACCAACACCTTTATTGTCACACAAATCGCCCTATGGAGTTTTACACCAAAAGCTGCCCGTCTATTCACATATTTAAGTTTTTGGCTGTTTATGTTATGCAACTAACCTCACACCTATGCACAAATTTGACGCGCGCGCTCGACGGTGCATATTTTTTGGCTATCCTCTTGGTCAGAAAGGGTATCGAGTGTATGATTTGGACACAGAGAAATTTTTCACCTCCCAAAATGTCGTCTTCCCCGAACATATTTTTCCTTTTTCTACATCCCCATAAGAAGATCAGTCTGATTATCCAGTTTTACCCATACCATTTATTGGAGACGCACCCTCTTTTCCTGTTAACCCACAAACACCAACAACCATCCAAACACATTCAACACTAGCTCATTCATCTAGCCTACCACCACGTCCCAATCATTCTCCAGATTCAGATACCACCATATCTCATGAGACCTCTCAACATGATTGTTTCGCCACAGAACTAGGTTGTTCCCCTCCATCGTTCTACTCAATCAACAAGGCCCCAGCTCATCTCCAAGACTACCAAGTCAACCATGCTATATTGTTTGCACCAGTAGCAAACTCTTCTCCCACGTTTGGTACCAAATATCCACTCAATCGGTATATCTCTTACTCCAACATCTCTCATGCTCATCAGAAATTTGTGCACAATATCTCTCACTTGGTTGAACCAGTATCTTATGAGCAGGCCAGTCAAAATCCGAAGTGGGTTGAGGCAATGGAGGCAGAACTTCAGGCTCTTGAAGAAAACAACATATGGACCTTAGTTCCTCTTCCTTATGGCCACAAACCCATTGGATGCAAATGGGTTTTCAAAATTAAATACCTCTCCGACGGCACTGTCGAACATTATAAAGCATGACTTGTTGCCAAAGGATTCACACAATGGGAAGGGATAGACTACACTGAAACTTTCGCTCCAGTTGCAAAACTTACTACCGTACGTTGTCTTTTGGCCGCAGCGGCTGTTCGTAATTGGAGCCTACATCAAATGGATGTCCAAAATGCTTTTCTTCATAGGGAACTTTCTGAAGAAGTTTATATGTAACCCCTACCTGGTTTTCGTCGACAGGGGGAGCAGCTTGTGTGTCGACTCAATAAGTCATTATATGGGCTCAAACAAGCCTCACGAAGTTGATTCTATAAATTTTCATCGTCAATTTGGGACATTGGTTTCGAACAGTCGAGGGCAGATTACTCTTTGTTCAAAAAGGTTCGTGATAACTCCTTTACTGCTATATTACTTTATGTCGACAACATGATTATCACAGGGAATGATAAAAAAATGATTGATGATCTCAAGAAGTTCCTTAGCAGTCATTTTCGGATTAAAGATCTAGGCCCTTTGAAGTTCTTTCTTGGAGTTGAAGTTGCACACTCTAAAGCTGAAATTTCTATTTGTCAATGGAAATATTCTTTAGACATAATAGAAGAAACTGGCTTACTTGGTGCAAAACCTACCAATTTTCCAATGGAACAAAATGTCAAGTTGAGTTCAAGTGATGGAGATCTCCTCAAGGATCCAACTTATTATCGCAGGATAGTTGGGAAATTAATCTACCTCACATTAACAAGGTCATAAATCACATATGCAGTTTCTACACTTAGTCAATTTATGCAACAACTAAGAAGATCTCATCTTGATGCTGTACATCGTCTTCTTAGATATCTGAAGAAAGCACCAGGTCAAGGGTTGTTCTTTCCATCCCATGGACAATTGAAACTAAGTAGCTATTGCGATGCAGATTGGGCCGGATGTCCGACTACTCGACGATCGGTGACAGGATATTGTGTATTCCTTGGGAAAGCTCGTGTCCTGGAAAAGCAAAAAGCAAGCCACCGTGTCAAGATCATCGGCAGAAGCTGAATATAGGTCTATGGCAGCCGCCACTTGCGAGCTCACCTGGCTAAGGTATCTTTTGCGAGACTTGCGTATTGAACACCATGAACCTGCCAAATTGTTCTGTGATGATCAAGCAGCCATGCATATTGCTGCAAATCCAGTATATCACGAACGAACAAAACACATTGAGTTGGATTGCCACATAGTATGTAAACGAATTCAAAATGGGGAGATAGAGACAGCCTATGTCCAAACGGGAAAGCAAGTTGCTGATATATTCACAAAGCCACTGGAAAAAGTAGTTTTTCTATCACACCTCAGCAAGTTGGGAGTTCTTGACATTCACACTCCAACTTGAGGGGGAGTATTAAAGGAAAGAAGATTATCCTGCATGCAATTCGTGTACAGATTTGAATTAGAGTGATTGAGGGCATAATATTTGGTATTTATGGTTTAGAGCAATTATAGGAGTTCTTGTTGTAATTAGCAATTAATCAGTATACATATACCTTAAATAGCTTTTCCTTAATCTGTATATAAAGCTATGTAATTGATACTGAATAATATACTGAGCAATTCTCCATCCTTTTCCCATTTCTTTTTCAGTTTTGCAGTCATGCTACTTAGCGGGTCTGTTTTACCCTGCTGTCTAAGGTGAATACAAAGAGTCATGTAACACGAGGGCCGCATGATGAAGGTGAAATTTTGGAAATGGCATATCCGCACGTTCGGTAATTCAATATATGTTTGTGATTACATTTGATCCTTTGTTCATAGTGTCGAATTGTTTGCGCTGCGTACTTTTGCAATCTTCTGAACAAGCCTGGAGGTTAGGGTTCAGCTTAACTTCCCCAAGTTAATAAACAAGCCAGAATGAGCTCTATGCTGGTAGAGCTTGAATTCCTTATGAGCCACTCAGCTCATTAAATGACTTGTATGACTTCTAATTTCATCAAAACTCTGATATTTAAGAAAAGGGGCTTGAAGGGAAACAAGCTCACCAAGTTCTCAAGATTTTTTCTCTACATAGTAGAGTTTGAAGGAGCCTGTGGGTGCAAAAAGTCTTTCTTCCATTGGTAGTGCATCAAAAGGTAAATGTAATTTATTTATTTTCCTATGATTCAAGTGTTTGGGTCTCTCTAATGTTGTAGGAAACCAAAATGTGACGTAAATGTCGTAGGAATATCCTGCCAGAAAATGATAGTTCGTGCAGGAGATTGGTGGGGAGCTTTTTGTGCAGGCCTTATGGTGGAAAGAGTGAATTTAGTTTGGTCAATAACGAGGCATTAATTAATTTATATTCTATTTAAAAAAAAATTATATATATATAATTTTTATAATATTTTTTAGTAAGATTTTTTATTTTAATTTATAATGTAAAATTTTTATAACCTATTATTGATTTAAGGATAAATTAAAGAAAGTATCACCATAATTTAGATCAGATTTCACTTAAGTACCCTATAAAAACTTCGAAACCGTCCTTGAATTCTTGACATGTTATATTTTTACCCCTAAATGTGAATTTTTTTTTCAAACTTTGAAGGTCTATAATTATTTGGTTTCAAAATCAAATTGTATGATTCAAGCTGTTGTGAAAAATTCATACATCTTAACGTGATTTTTCTTCCGAATTTTGAAGGCCTATAATTTTTTTTTTTTCATTTCAAAATTAAATTGAGTAAATAAAAAAGAAAAAGAAAAAGAACAGTCTTTCAATAGTCAGAGTGGTCAACAATATTTTGACAAAGTCATCTCATTATATAAGTTACTAGTATGTAAAATTAATAGTGGAATTAAGAAACTTATCAATATATATATATATATAACAAAAGTTTGATCAGTTTTAATTTTAATGTTATTTAATAAAATATTTTTAAAATATCGAGCAATGCCCGAGTGTGAAAATAATAATGCAACATTAAAAATTTTAAAGAAAAATATAAATATTTAGCAAAAAGTTTGATTCAATTTTAATTTTAACTTATTGAATAAAATATTTTTTTCTATTGTTGTCCGAATCTATATAGAAAGTAATGCAAAAATATATATTTTTCTCTAAACTAACTGTGAATTTTATTATTTTCTAAAATTAAATACCATTAATAGAATCTTTTTTGTCAGCATTTGAACCAGCCACTTAGAAAAGTGTGTGAGAGAGAGTTTTACTATTTTTTAAATAGACATTTGAAATTTGAACTTAAAATGGGTGTAAGAATAGAAAGAAAAAACTTGGATAAAAATAAAAACTTGGGATGCTTGCTCTTTAAAGAATGCCCAGAGCTTTTAATGAAGAGAGAGGATTGGAATCATTAATAGAAGGGAAAAAAAAGAAGAGAAATTGAGGGCTTGCCAACTCAGACCATTGAGGGAGGGCTTGGCATATATTATAGTAATAGATAATAGATGCTAAATGTAACAGCATGAACGCATAACAAAATCCCAATTTTCTTGACAGAAGTCCTTAACGTGGTATTACCATATCATGCATTCGTTTATAAAATGTTGTCAAAATGATGGTTAAATATTTTTCTCAAGAGTGCATATATTCATGAATATGGGGAGACTCTTATAAGTTGCACACTTGCACCTTACGCAATTTTGCGTAAAGTAACCTGTATAAGGCCAATTTTAGAACAAATTTTGTAACAATGATTATTAGATTAGGTACACTTCTTATGAATTTTTGCTCGCAAAAAATCACAATAATCCTATAGTCGGACCGGAAAAAATTGGTAACATTTTTGAAAAACAAGAAAATCGCAATTTTTATATAACAACTTTTTTCAAAAACCAACTGTTTGATCATTGCAATTTTTGACAAGCATGAAATTTATATGAACTGTGCGTAATCCACCGATTGAGTTTTCAAAATCTGTCTTAGACGTGGCCCTATGCTATGTCACCTTAAGCAAACTTTGCAAAAAGTGCACCTTATCTTATAAAGGACTCCGTGTTCCCTAATAATGCTATATGCATTTAATTTTAATGTCATTAATGTATTTCAAATCAATGCTTGTTGTTCACTTCTAATTAAAAGAAGATTAAAATGAAGAAAGTACAAATAATTATAATTAGAGAATAGAATTACGGCTATTTTAGCCAAAAGTCTCCCAAATAAGTCTACTAAGCCAATAGATCCCAGAGCCCTTTTGATAACCCAAGTGGTCCTTCCATCTTTGACCTGATTTGTTGAAAGTCAATTTTTTTTTTTTTTTTAAAGACAGATTTACCAATGATTTCTACATAATATGTTTAATAATGTGATTTTTATTTTCTTTTTCATCCAAATCTATTTTATCATAATTTTAAATTCGAGAGAGATTATAAAGAAAATATTTTGTTGGTTTGTTTCCTTTTTTATGTTTATTTACCCAAAATTTGAATGAAACCAATCCGTTTGATCAAATCCCCTTTTTTTGCATAATACTATTTTCTATTGAACAAAAGTAGCCTTTTCATATAATAGATGAATGGAGAATGATTAGCAAATGAAATAAGCCAAGGTCCAAGTAGTGAACATGCTAGTAATAACATCAAAGATCATGTACTAAGCTTAATTCTTATTCCACCACTTTTCAACAGTTAGAACTAAAGTTCCATGTCCTCAAAATATCTTTTAGACAATGGTACATAAAATTAGCAAATCAATATGTGAAATTTAGAAAATAAAATCATACCCAAACACACGTCGTTCATATATAATATGCGAGAGCGATGAACAGAAATTCTCAAACCCACAAACACATGCCGTTCATATAGTTCTATACGCGTATACATAAATACATAATTGATCATATCAGCAAATGCTGATTTTAAGGTAAATCAGCAAAGTATTTGCGGCTGTGATCTCACAAGTGGCCGAGATCACTTTTTGGCACATTTAACACAAGCAGGTCGCTTAATAGCATTTATCCGCTCCAACAAACTCGTAACCCAACCGGCCCTTAACCAGCATTCTCAAATTTCACCCAAATCGAAAACAACTTGTAACATCCCAACCTAACATCCATACCGATCCTTTCGAATAGGTCGATATGTGTCAAGATGAAGGTACAACCTGTATTGCTCATTCATATTTCCTCACGAGAGACAAGAATATATATATACAGAAATGCTATTATGAGGCCCACCTTACGCAAGGTTGAGTAAGGTCGCCTCCATATGGCCAATTTTATATGACAGTTCGTAAAACTGACCGTTGGATTAGATGTCCATCTTTTGTATGTCATGCCTGCAAAAAATCACAGTGATCCGACGGTTGGTTCTTGAAAAAGTCGTTGTGAAAATATGCAACTCATTTGTTCTTCAAAATATCACCATTTTTTGCGTGTAGATATATATATACATCTTCATGAGTTGCATAAACAGAATATGTATCACCATTTTTTTCAAGCCATTTAATATTCTGGACAGAATATTGTCCAGAATATTAAATGTACTTAAACTCATGTTTTAAATATTCTAATTATCCTAAAAATCCTAAAAAAATACTAACTAAGACAATTCTACATGTTAATATGCAAACTATGTAAGAAAATATGCAAAAAAGTGACTTTAAGAGTCTCAAATTAAGCTACAATGCAAGCTAACTATAGTGCTTATCAATATGCATATATTAAAGAAAAATAAAGCAACATAATGATGAATAAACACAAGGTAAGTAGCTTACCTCATTCAAAGATCCCTCGTCCACAGTTTTTTTTATCAATTAATTAATTTCAATGAAAATAACACAAGGGAAGAGACTTATATTCATGCAAAGCTCCCTCGTTCGTAATTATATATATATAGATTGTAGACATCCATTTTTGACCTTGAATAAAGTCATGGATGGTTGCCTGTGGTTTGAGGTGAAATAGGGTGCTGAAACCCTAAAGTTTCTGTAGTACTTTTTTGTGTAGTTAGTTAAAGGTCATTATCAGATGTGAGTTTTTAGGTCCGATTAAGTCGGTTCTTTTTGCATTTAGTTTTTAGTGAGTCTAGGAATGTCCTTGCTAAATTTCATAGCATTCCGAGTCAGGCTTGATGGGTAATAAGGTCTTTTGTGACTTGAAAGGCAGCATTGTTCTTTGGATCACAAAAGCTCTGAATGACTGTCGATCTTGTCCCGGATTATCCCATGAGTTTGGCATGGATATTTGGGGTGTGTTAGATAGTGAAGTTGATCAATCGCATATTTGATTGAGCCTTCGGGCTCAAACAGGTGGTTCAAAAGGCCCAAAAGGCCCTTTCAAGGCCAAATTAAGTTTTTCACCCAAAGCCGCCTGGATTCGATCCTTTTATAAAACCAAAGCTTTAAAACAATTTAAAATGTTTTCAAAATGTTTTAAAGAAACTTGTTTCGAGAAGTAGAATCAAATTCGAGAGTAATTGGTTAGTGGATTGCAAAACCCTAATTGGGCTCAACAGGCCCAAAACAGCTAATCGGTTGACTTTTTCCTAAAAATTTGACTGTGGTCAATGAATTTTCACTTCAAACACTTCTCAAAACATGGAGAAATGACACGTGGTGGGGAAAAAATTGGTTTAAAAATTGATTTTTAAAAATATGGGGCTAGCCACTAATTATCACATTTGTGGTTGGTTCCAAAGTGGCAGCCACTAATAGATACTTCAGTGGTTGGTGATGGGTTATTATATTTGTCATCAATATGAGTATTCTAACAGATGACACGTGGTGGAAAAGAAATAGGTTTAAAAAGTTGATTTTTAAAAATATGGGGCCAGCCACTACTTATCACATTTGCGGTTGGTTCCAAAGTGGCAGCCACTGATAGATACTTTAGCGATTGGTGATGGGTTATTATATTTGTCATGAATATGGGTATTCTAACAAATGACTCGTGTTGGGAAAACAATTGATTTTAAAAAATAATTTTTAAAAATATAGGGCTAGCCACTAGTTATCACATTTGCGGTTGGTTCCAAAGTGGCAGCCACTGATAGATACTTTAGCGATTGGTGATGGGTTATTATATTTTTCATGAATAAGGGTATTCTAACAAATGAAACATATTGGGAAAAAATGGTTTTAAAAATTGATTTTTGAAAATATGGGGCCAGCCACTAGTTATCACATTTGCGATTGGTTCCTTATTAGTGTGAAGTGCCAGCCACTAATAAGAAGCTGCAATTAGATCATTACCCACACTGATGCACCTCGCTGACAATGCACTTTATTTTAAAATTTTATTTTTCGCTGCGTTCTTAGTTAATTTCCTTTCAATATATGGAGATAGTTAAAGAAATTACATTGAAAGCCTTTTAGTCGCAATAGAATTTGAATCACGCAAGTGAATGGCCTCCAAGAGTATCCACACCAAGCTTGTGAATAAAGGTCTTGAACTTTTCTTCCTTCAAAAACCCTAGAAAAGTGGAAAAAGAAATAACAAGGAGTGAGAGAATAACAGAGGCCAGCCCTAGGGTTTTTCCCACACTAAAGCATGTGCTAGCATGCTAGCAAGGTTGCTCTTATATATAGAGCTATGTAGGGCCAGCCATAAGGTTTTAAAAACCCTAATAGTCTTGTGCTAATTATCTCATAATTGCACATTAGCCCCATGTTTTAACTTTTAATACATGTATCAAATTAACCTTAAATTTGATTTTTTTTTCTTTTCCTTCTCTTTCTTTTAACCAATACACACATATGCTTATGGGTGTGTGACCTTTTGGGTTTACAGGTATTCAATAGTAGGTTTATGGACAATTAGTGTGTTCCTAAGTAGAACTCTTTCTACTTAGGTTCAATTAGAAACTCTTTCTAATTCCCTTATGAAGAATAAATATCATCTTATATTCTTCGGGCTTCTACTGGTCATTAGTGTCACCTAACAACATTCCTTGAACACTGTGAAATAATTAAGTGAACCCTTCAGTTTATAGTTTAAGATATAATAAGATCCTTCCAATACACAATATTCCAATTAAGTTATCATGATATGGATGACTGCCAAACTACCAACTTAATTATATGTAAACCATCCTATGATACCAACTCACATAAGTTCCTTTGAAAACTCTTTCAAAGTCACTCCACTTTGGCCAGAGATTCCTATGAGTTATATCAGTAAGGATTAGATTGGACATTCTCTCTCTTTATTGAGAGTGATGGATTCCTTAATGTGTATTCATTTACCTCCATACTTGTGCCATTATAACCAATAGATACATTCATGTTTACATGCACCTTGGGTAGGACATGTAAGGTGTATCATTAACTCCTAATGTCCCAAATACAAGATAACTATGATGCCTCAGGTCTAAGGATTACTTATATCATTGTAACTTGTAAGTTACTATTTGACAAGTAAATAAAACTCCATATAGTGAACTTTATATTGATCACATTCAGTGTACTTATTCTCTAACAAGCACCCACAAGTTTGCTTTAGTGTCTCTACACAAATACTTGAGACTAAATTGTTAGAGGTATGCCCTAAAACCAGTCCTAAAGGGCATGTCTATTTCATATTATATTAATTAAAAGGTATTACCTGTCGTATATATATTAAATTATATATATGATAATGTCCATGAATAAATGATAAGAGAAATATATATCTCAGGTAATTGAAATAGGGAGACTCATATTTCTCATATACATTTATTCTAAAAATAGTTCCTACTCATAAGTTTATTAAAGAAGACATTTTATAAACCATAAAAAGTAGCAAAGATTTAAACTTTAAACTGACTCAATTGGGAGGATAGGTAGTCTTTCCTATCAGGGTATTGATACTTAGGTTAATCTGTGGGTGCATGATAGAGAACATGTACACTAAACTTGATCTGCTAGAATATTCCTATGGAGATTAAGTCAAATGAATATTCTTATATTACGTCCATTTGTTTAGTAGTTTTTAGACCTGAGACACCATAGCTATCTTATGCTTTAGTTTTAGGGTTTAATAGTATCTTGTACAGCCTTAATCCTAAGGATGTAATCGATACCCATTGGCTCTAATAAGTCATGCATTGAGATAGATGAGTGGTCAATAATGAATCATCACTCTCATTAGAATGAGAGAAAATGTCAGGGTCAGTTCTCAAAGATAACTCTTAATTTGAATCTCTGGCTAGAGTGATAGATAAACTGTGAAAGTGTTTCATCGGGTTCATCGTATTGAGATTATATTTTGAAGAACATATGAGAAGATGTTAAGATAAAGGTTTTGACTTATATCCATACCCTGATTATCTTAACAGTGACATTAAGGGATGAATGGTTAAGTAACAAAGAAGGGTTCACATAGTTCTGCTATTCATCCAAACCTAGGGCACATCATGACACATTGCTAGACGTCACTCATGACCAGTGAAAGCCTATTGATAAAGTGTTATCAATAAGGGCATAATTGGAATCGTTCCAATTGAACCTTAAAATAGAAAGTTTCTATTTTAGGAGACATAGAGATGTCCCTGTCCACTGCTAGGTTGATGTGAACCCAAAGGGTCACACACTATAGGGCATAAGTGAGTCTTTAAAATTAAAAAGAGCAGTATATTCTTATTTATTGTTAATTTGATCTTTATTATTAAAAGTTAATAAGGGAAGGATCGAATAGCAAATAAAGGAAACTTTCTCTATAAATATGAGGTGATGGGTCAAGCTAGCACTAAGTAACCCTAACCATCATCAAGTGGAGGCTAAGAATAGAAGGAGATACCCTAGGGCCGTCCCTCCCTCTCTCCTAGCCAAATTCCACTAGATATTTAGCTTGCTTCTCTTCAAGAGTTGAAAGTTGCAAGGGTTCTAAAGGTGTTGTGCTCGTGTGGATACTTTTGGAGGCTTCATCCGTTTGGTGATTGAGTTCAACAATCGAAAAATCGAAAGGCAATCAAATAAGTATGATTTAAGTTGTTAAATATATATTCTTGTTTTAATAAACTTATGACCCTATGCTTGTTCGGATCCTTGCTGGATTTCGATGATGGGTTCATACTCTTGTAAAAGTTTTGTTGCAAGTTTTCCGTTGCGAACCCATTTTATAGAAAAACCTTTCATAAGTATCCTCACATTGAGCAAACATAACATGTGCTAGTTTTACTGGTTTATCATTACTCATTTGATAAACCTATAATTAGGAATATTTAAGATTAATGTTCTGAGAAATATAAGTCTCATTTATCTCAACTCTTGATTTATTATTTTCTCAACATTTAATATATGAGTAATTATTATACAAACATATAAGAATGAAGATAATAATAATTAAACTTGTCCAATCAATTTATTTAATAAATAAAAAGTATGAATGTCAACAGTCCTAAAATCAACACTATGATTGGCTTTTAGGGCATACTACTAACATAGATATGTATATATCACTCCTTATTGAGATGGATAAACTCGTATTATGAATACATAAATGATAAATCTAACAATATAACAAGAATCTCAAAAAATTTATTAAAAAAAAAAGAACAAAAGAAAAAAAAATGCATCTTTGGGTCTTTCAGAGATGTGCAGACGGCGGAGGAGGTTGAAGATAGGAGACGATAGAGGCGTGGAACAGCAGCGGAAACTTTGTCCTTTAAGGCGTTGAGCACAAGGGGTCAAGGGGCGTTGGTTATGGTTAAGCAAAACCTAGGGGTAGGAAGTAATGAAGAGAGAGAGAAAGAGAGAGATGTAGGTTTCCAAAACCTTGCAGAAGCTATTTTAAAAAAAAAATCCAGAATTTAAACTCATGTTTCATTCATGGTTTAACATAAAGATCATATCTTTGAGTCTTTGTAGAGACAATATGGAGAAGAAGGGGTTGAACACTCCTTGAACCATCACTCATATGATCCTTGGAAACTTGAAAGAGAGAGAGAGTGGGCTCTAAAATAAATCAAGAGGAAAGCATACACAAGGGTGGCCGGCCCTAGTAGGGTTGTGCCTCCTTTATAATGCTTTTCTCACTTCTCTTTCCTATTCCAATTAGGACTAGAAGTGGGACCCAAGGAAATCTCGAATTTGGCTTCTATTGGTCAATAATCAACCAATCTCTAAGAGAACATTTACTCTCTTCATGTAAGTGAGGGTAGATTCCATCTTGATTAATAATGTTCTCTCAATCCCAAACCCTAGCAACCCAAGATACCGAGGTGTTGATCTTAGAGACCTCACTCATTGGTAAATCAAAGTAACTAAAGTAAAGATTATTATTTAAATCACAAGGTTTATGATTTATATCTCTCACATACAAATCTCCATTTGTATGAATAAATCATATTCAATGTAATTAAAGACTCATATTCAACTCATGAATAAAAACAATGTTCACAGTATGATAAAAAGAAATAAGACATTTATTTTAAATTTGAAATAAACATAAATTGTTTTGACGGCATACAATTCCAACAAAATCCCACTTAGACTCAAAGCCAATTAGGGTTGCATCTAACACCCATTTTATCAAAATGATCCTCAAACACCTTTCATGGCAAAGCCTTTGTGAAAGGATCCGCCAGGTTTTCTGCAGATGCTATCTTAGCTACAATGACATCTCCTCACTATACTATCTCCCTAATTAGATGATATTTACACTCACTGTGTTTTTTACCCTTGTGGTTCCTCGGCTCCTTGGATTGTGCAATTGCCCCACTATTATCACAATAAAGTGTAAT